>JARYHS010007570.1:0-41415 GCA_031002005.1 Vandiemenella viatica
ATTGCAGGTGTTATAAACGGGTATGCAGGAAAGAACAGTAAACTATTAAGGTAAATTTAAGAATCACGATGCTTTCGACATAAGCTGCGAAAATCTAGTAAAATCTACAAGCAAGATATAATTATTAGTGACGAATAATAGGGTTACTGATTGTTTGATTCTGCAGTAATTTATTTGCAGAGAAACTATGTAGTGCGAGTATTTATTGTGTATCAGCCGTGAGAGGTAACACCAGAAATGTTCAGCACGGGGCGGTTGGGGCAGCGCGGGGCCGCTCCTGTCCCCAAGAATAATCACTTAGCACAGGTAGCCAGGCCTCAGCGCGGCAGGTAGACGATCCGCCGTCAGCAGTCAAAGGGTTAAAGATTAAAATTCCATGGAGAATATTAAATATACGTTCTTTGAATTTCCCGTGACAACTTGCTGGTCATTATCAACAAACAGATGAACTTATAACTTCTTGAAAAGTAGACATCGCTTCGTGAGAAGATCAAATTACTAATTCACTAACCTGCATTTTTCGGAAATGAAGTTTAAGCAACGGCCCATGTAGATTGTATTACGGGTGTTGGTTTAGATTAGTTATTGTTCTTATTAAAATGGATTTATGATTAACAGAGCGTACCTTCATTGAAAATATATATATTAATTATTTATGATTCTAAAAAGAACTGATTAAAGAAAGAAGTTAACAGCGAAGCGCGTTTCACCGCGCTAACTGCCGAGTGTTACGCGTTGATCCTCACGAATGAGCACATCAGCACGCTGCATCTTGTCACGTGTTACAGCCGTGGGTGGCCTTCCTGACCGCTGTAAATCTCACAGCTCTGCAGAACCGCTTTCAGATGGCCTCACCGTTCTAGTGCCCAGCTGACTAACTGTACTTTCTGTCGACTGCACAGTAAACATTTGTGAGCGTTTTCCAACCGTTTCTTGCTCCATCAGTGAGAAATTTATTGATACGCTGCTTATAACATACATCAGTCACAGACACCATGTCGAACCATTGCTGCAAGTACGCTATCTGTCGGAAGAAGTGGAAACTTTGTGCGTGCACTAACTTCAAAGAATTCATATCTAAAGTTTTGAATTCATACCAATATTGGGGTCGAGAAAAAAAAATGTGGTGCTTAGTTTCTGGGCCACCCTCGTAGAGTTATGTGACACTTGAGCTGACAGTGTGGTGCAGTGCACTGAGGGGTCCCTGCGTCCTGCCTGCCCTCACTGTTCCCAGCGGCACAAAGGTGAATGCCAGGACAGTCCTCATTAACTACACATTTGACAAAGAAAGATTACACTTAGATAATTTGGTCCTTTTTTGCGGGCGTCATTTTGGAAAATTCCACTTAGTTTTTTTTGGGTTTGGCGCTGTGTATTTCTTTCAGGTCATGCCAGCCTGGAGCCTTTGTCAAGGCTGCTTCAAGTAAATGTATCTGCTTTGTAAACTGGATGAACTGCTTATATATTCTGCCAGAGATGGCGCTCTTCTCTAGGCAAAGAGTGTCCACTGCTGCAGAGAGGTTTGTGCTCTGTGGAGTGATCTGATTGCTGTTGCAACACATTCAATCATGAGCACACATGTCCATATTTGACTTAATCCTTAATGTCTGTCTTTGTTGAAATTTTTAGGATGTTTGTAAATTTCTGTGGATTCCCTAATTCTACATTCTAAAAAATCGTTCTGTGGTCCAGTGTACACTTGACTTGCAATTGCAGAGATTCTTGTGAACCCAACTTGCTTGTAACGAACCTCTGAAATTATTTGCCGTACCTTACAATAGTTTCTCTTTTTATCCTTACTGATGAAGATAGGTGGAATATTGACTTTGGTCTGCTCTCTACCTATCCTTTCAGTGATGCCCTTTATATGGAGTAGAAGGACCATCTTCTGCTTTTCTATTTCTCTTTCATGGTCATTGTCTTTGTTAAACTACCTGCATTATGTTTACTTGCTATTCTTGGCTGCAATGACCACACTTTACTATTTTATTGCATACCACACACTGTTTCCTACAAGAATTCCTGTACTTTTCTTTTTCTGATGCTACAGATACTACTTCAGCTAAAGCAGTCTGTGCTTTTCTGATCAATATAAAGAAATTATTGAAGATAATATGGGTGTAAAGCGAAGCAAAAGTTGCGAAATGTAGAAAAAATAATAATTAACATTAAATTAAGTATAAAAATATTATATGTAGCAGAAATAGTAAGAGAATTCTGTTTGTGAAATAAAGGTGCCCACCAAAGCGAGGATTATATCAAATGCAGAATAGCACTGGCAAATGGAGCCTTCTTTAAAAACAAGATACTGTCTATTTTCAGGTGTGTACTTAGAATTTGGATGTTTATAAAACTGAATGTGGGAGAATTGTAGTATAGAGAAGTGTTTCTTTAGGATTTCAAGAAAGAAAGAAAATTCTTAGCAATTTAAATGTGGTGCTATAGAAGAAGGTATTAAAAGATGAGTGTTTTAAAGTTGATGGCTTGTATTAATGTTTGTTATAATCTTTATATGTAAGAATTCAGCCTCCACATGTTTGTATTTGCAAAAAGTTGAAAAGTAGTCAGTCGATTGACTTTAAATTTTGGGAGAATGTGGTGGGTGGCAGGAAGGAGTCTTGTTTTTCCCTTTCCACCTCTTAATTTTTATACAAACCCATACTTTTTTCAGATTTCGGTGGAACTTTGCACACACATAACTTTAAAACAAAGAGAAAAATACTGTCAATAGTTGATCTGTAGAAACTCAAACCCTCTCCCTCTTTCTCCCCCTTTAATTTTTGTCAAATTTATACATGCCCACAATTTACTGATATCGGTGGAACTTTGCAGATGTATACTTTAAAACAAACAGAAAATACTGTGTACAGTTGGATTTCAGAAACCAATCCCTCTCCTTCTTTCCACTTCTAATATTATATGGCTCTTTATTTTTAGAAATGATATGAAAAATGTTCTTCATTTTTTGGTTCTTCTTTACAATCTTACCTTTACCTTTAGAAATTTAAATATACAACTTTTCCTTAAGTTTACAGCGTCAGATTAGTTCAAGAGGATATTTATTTAACCTTCTATATCTGCTGCTGGTTTTCTTTTGATACCACCGCTGTAAATCAAACTGTTACTAACAAAATCATATCAAATGTACTTTAAGAATGAACTCCACTTTCTTTATTATAATATCGACATGAAACAAAAGTCTTCAACTTATCTTGTTATCTTCCATTTTCAAATGACAGTCATTTATGTATTACAACTTTCATGTTTCACTAACTTTATAATAATCTTCTGCCCTCAGGCTAATATTTTCCATTACAAATCCCACCAGGATTTTTATAGCTTCTCCATTAAGCTTTTTTCACCCATACCTTTTCTTATTTAATTTTGTCTTCAACTTCTTCTTTTTTTTTTAACTTTCTTTTTCGGCAAAGATCTCGTATACCTCTCTTGAAATTCTGTGACCTTAGAAACTCAGTGTTAGTATTTACAATTATAACTACTAAATAATAATAAAAAATTACTAATATAAAAAAATCACAAATGCTGTGATTGTGTACCTCACAAAGTTCTTTATACAAAGCTATAGTTTCTATCTGATTTAGAAGGAGCATTGTACATGTATACTTTAAAACAACCAGAAAAATACTGCTTAAATTTATTTTACAGAAACCCAACCCCTATCCTCCTTTCCACGTCCTTGATTTTTGTTAATACTCTTTATACAAAGCTATAGTTTCTATGCGATTTTGATGGAACTTTGCACATATATTCTTTAAAACAAACTGAAAGATACTTCCTAAATTTGGCCTGTATTAGCCCAACCTTTCTTACCCCCTCCCCCATTAATTTCCAATGTTCTTTATAGTAAGTCACAGTTTTTATGGAATGCTGAATACATACACTTTAAAACAAACAGAATAAATATTCCCTACTCACCAGGGAAGCCTACATTCTGTTTACAAAAACCCAATCCGTCACTCCCTTTACCTCATTTAATTTTTGGAAATGTTCTTTATCAAAAGTCATTTATTATCTGATTTTGATGGAACTTTGAACACACATACTTAAAACAAAGAAAAAATACTGTGTGCATTTGGTTTACAAAAACCTGCCCACTCTTCCCCATCACCTTATTTAAACAAATTTACACTTGAAACCATTAACGTTTTTGGAAATATCTTGAAGATGGTAGGGAAATCAGCCAAAGTTGATAGTGATATTTACTGCACACACATACTTTAAAACACAGATAAAAATATAATCTAAATTCTGTTTACAAAAACCTAACCCATAATCCTCTTTAATCCATTTAATTTTTGCAAATATTCTTTATGCAAAGCTTATCTGATTTAGATGTAATTTTGTACGTGTATATTTTAAAACAAATAGAAAAATACTATCTACAATAGGTTTACAAAACCCTACCCACTCTCCTCCATCACCCTACACTTGAAACCATTCAGTTTTTTTATTATTTTTTTTGGTGAATATCTCAAAAATTGTAGAGTGGATGCAGAATGATTATGACATTTTGATCGAAAGCAATGAAATGTCAGAAGTTTCACATCCAACCTCTGAGCAGAAGATGCAAAGATTAAAAATATTGTACATCCAAAAGCACTGGAATAAACTTTTTAAATTTCGTTTATGCACAAACCTCCATTGTCTTTCACTTATTTTGTACATGTAAATTTGTCAGCTTTGCATATGTTTACCCACTTTGAAAGAAGAGAGAGGAAGGAATATCACATGTTAAGACATGTGGAGCTGTTACTGTAGGGATGAGTCTTAGAGAAGTAATGTAGACAAAGATTAGAATATATCAAGCAACTACACAAGAGGTAGGTGGTTATGTAGAAATAAAGAGATTAGCTCAAAATGGGAAGAGATTAAGAATTGAATCAAACCAATCGAGAGACTGACAAAGGGGATAGAAATTTGCTAATGGGTTGTGCTGGTCCACAGATTTGTCGTTCTGCTACTTGGAGCGTGTACCTCGTTGAGTCATTTGCAACTCAATTACTGTTCAGTGGACACTGGTGGTGAGGCTGTAGTGGCATTCACTGTGATGGGCCGCCTTTTGAGCCTGCGTTCACTTATTTTGAATCGTCTCATGTGTGGGCGACATGGAGTGCCCGCACGTGTTTTCGAGTAAGTACTTTGAAATTATAGAAAACTTTAGCATAATAACTAGAGTTTGGATCTTTAGGACAAGTAATATTTTTTTGCTGTGTTCTTTTTTAGCTGAAATGCTGAGTTAAACAGTAGCGTTTGAAAAGTCGCCGAGTGCAGTAGCGTATTTTGTTGTTGTATTTTATCTGTAGTGGTGTGGGTATTTGAATAGTGTAATATCTGAGTGTTTACATTTTGTAAACAGTGGTCGTTAGTAGCGTTTGAACAGTCGCCGAGTGCAGTAGCGTATTTTGTTGTTGTATTCTATCTGTAGTGGGTTGGGTATTTGAATAGTGTAATCTCTTAGTGTTTACATTTTGTAAACAGTGTTCGTTAGTAGCGTTTGAACAGTTGCCGAGTGCAGTAGTGTATTTTATTGTTATATTTTATCTGTAGTGGTGTGGGGATTTGATTAGTGCAATCTCCGAGTGTATATATTTTTTAGGAAATACAGGTTATTTCGAGTTTATGTTCCTTTTTTCTGTACTTTTTTTGTTTCCTTTCTTTTTGCGTTTTTCAAAAGCAGCAAGTCTAGGGACTGTGATTGCCTGTGTGCAGACGCGAGCTGAGGTGGCTGATCTGCACGCTCAGCTTGCAGCTGTGTTAGCGAAAGTTACACAGCTGGAAGCTGCCGTAAAAGGCTGCAGCAGATGTGATGTTGGGGAAACTGATATAGCCAAGCCTATCACAGATTCTCCCATATCGATCGTCGTACCTGCAACCCAGGCTGAAGTGTTGGATGCTGTGCTGCAGTCGCCTGCTGGTGACTGGCGTTTGGCTTCTAGACTTCGAAGCCGCACAAGGGGGCAGTCGAACAGGCTTAAAGGCCAAGACGCTGAACTTGTTTGTCTGTCCAACCGGTTTGATGTATTGTCGGAGGCTGACTCAGTCCCACAATTGTCATCCTGCGAGTTGACGGCCCCCCAGCCCGCCAGGTCTGAGGAGACGCAGAAGGGCATTCTGGTAGTTGGGAGCTCTAATGTTAGGCAGTTATTAGAGCCCCTTAGGGAAATGGCGGGTTCCTCGGGGAAGAAGTCCAACGTCCATTCAGTGTGTATTCCGGGTGGCCTAATCTGAGATGTGGAACAGGCCATCCCGGATGCCATAGAAGGGACGGGGTGTAGCCAACTACAGATTGTGGCTCATGTCGGCACCAATGATGCTTGTCGCCTTGGGTCGGAGGTTATCCTCCCTTCCTTATGGCGGCTGGCTGAAAGGGTGAACTCTGTGGCCAGTGACCGCAAGATATCGGCAGAGCTAACCGTCTGTAGCATCGTAGGCAGAGTTGATTGTGGACCTCTGGTTCAGGCCATATTGAGGGGATGAACCAGAGACTACGACGTTTCTGTGATGACATTGGCTGCAGATTTCTCGATCTTCGCCATAGGGTCGATTCTTGTAGGGTTCCCCTTAATAGGTCAGGTGTGCACTACACACGTGAATCGGCTACACGGGTGGCAGGGGCCGTGTGGAGTGCAGTGGGTGGTTTTTTAGGCTGAGGGAGGAAGACCCAAAACACGAATTTTAGCTACGGGCAACCCAATCAGATGCAACACCGGAATGTAGGAGCAACATAAAAGAATCCCGTCAGTTAAAAGTTCTGGTAATTAACTGTAGAAGCGTTTGTAACAAACAACCGGAACTTGAAAGCGTTATTTGTAGTACAGAAGCGGATATTGTTATCGGTACAGAGAGTTGGTTGAAACCGGAAATAAGTTCCGCCGAAACTTTTAAAGTTAGCATGAACGTTTTTCGCAAAGACAGATTACATTCGCATGGAGGTGGGGTATTTATAGCTGTGAGTAAATTTCTCCCATGTAATGAAATAGACGTCGATACGATCTGTGAAATCATATGAATTAAACTCATCATAGGCGCCTTCTACTGTCCACCCGATTCCAACTTAGCTATCGTTGAGGAGTTAAGAAATAATGTAAATAGTATAGCTAGCCGATTTAAGGATCATGCTATGATTCTAGGAGGCGACTTCAATCTGCCTTATATTGACTGGCATAATTACGTTCACATCACAGGTAACAGGGATAAGGCAGCTTCTGGAGTAATTCTTGAGAGTTGTTGTCAGATAATCATCTCGAGCAGCTAGTTAATGAACCTACGCGGTGTCGTAACAGTAGCGAAAACATTTTAGACTTGCTGGTTACCAACAGGCCAGAATTATTCACCGACATTTCAACGACCACAGGAATGAGCGATCACAAAGCGGTAATTGCGACTATCAAATTAATGACCTGAGGAATAATTACCATAACTTCAAGTCAACAACGTACACCGTTGAAGAGATGTGGCATCGTTTTATACATATAGTCAGGGAAGGAATGGAAATACATATACCAAAGCGGACAATAAATAGGGAGAATGATCCACCGTTGTAGACATGCGAAGTCAAAAGATTAATCAAAAAACAAAGGAAAATACACGCACACTCAAGAAGGAAGGGGTGTCGCAGCGATTTAGGAACCTTTAGCTGATTTAAGAGGACGTATTAAGAATGTAATGCGCGAGGCCTTTAACGATTTTCACTCCAACTCTCTCTCTAAGAGTCTCACAGAAAACCCAAAGAAATTTTGGTCGTATGTACAAAAAGTTAATTGTACCAACAGCAATATTCCAGCACTAATTCGTGAAGGTTCCGAGGTTAATGAAAGCTGCGATAAAGCTAACGTACTAAATACTGTATTCAAAAATTCATTTACAAATGAACATAAGGATAGTATTCCCGTTTTCCCACGCCGTGGCGAGTCGGTGATGGAATCATTACGAGTAGATACTGCAGGTATCGTTAAGCAATTAGAACTCCTGAAGTAGGGGAAAGCTCCGGGCCCGGATGGAATTCCAGTAAGAGTATTTTCAGAGTATGAGGCGGAAATCGGGCCATTTCTGTCTGATATATTCAGTAAATCATTAGAAGAACGAAAAGTACCTTCAGACTGGAAAATCGCGCAAGTAACTCCGATTTTCAAAAAAGGTGATCGAAGTGATCCTGGAAACTATCGTCCAATATCTATAACATCTGTTTGTAGTAGAGTTATGGAGCATATTATATGCTCGAACATTATGAATTTTCTAGATGATAATAATTTGCTTACAACAAATCAACACGGATTTCGGAAGAAAAGATCATGTGAAACACAGCTGGCCCTATTTACACACAACCTAATGAAAGTTATCGATACAGGTTCACAAGTAGATGCAATTTTTTTTAGATTTCCATGAAGCCTTTGACTCTGTGCCACACATCCGCCTTTTAGCGAAGCTTCGAGTGTACGGTATATCGGATCAGCTTTGTGAGTGGATAAAGGATTTTCTAACTGGTCGGTCGCAGTATGTTGTTGAAGGAGAAAGTTCTTCTAATCTAGATGTTACATCGGGTGTACCTCAAGGAAGCGTAATGGGACCACTTTTTTTCTTAATTTTTATAAACGATCTCGGAGACAAAGTGAAAAGCCTTTTTAGATTGTTTGCTGATGATGCGGTTATTTATAGGGAAGTAAGAAATTTGGCCAATTGCTTAGAAATTCAGCGCGATCTGGATGTTATTTTGGCTTGGTGCACTGAGTGGCAACTTACTCTAAATTGTAAAAAGTGCTAGACAATGAGCATAACTAACAAAAAGAATCCGATTGTTCAGAAATGCGAGGTAAACAGTTCAGTTATTCATATGGTCGATTCTATGAAATATTTGGGAGTAACAGTACAAAGGAACATGAAATGGGACATACACATTAATTCGTTAGTAGGTAGAGCAAATTCTAGGCTGCGATTCATAGGTCGAATCTTGAAAAATTGTAATGAACAAACAAAGGAGATAGCGTACAAATCTCTTGTGCATCCACATTTGGATTATTGTTGTGCCATTTGGGACCCGTTTCGTAAGGGATTGATCGAAGGTATAGAGAAAGTCCAGAGAAGAGCCGCTCGATTCGTGACCGCTTGCTACAGTCGTTATGAAAGCGTCACAGAACTGATTAGTAGATTAGGTTGGGAGTCTCTGGTAGATAGATGACACACGTTTTGTTTAAACTTATTGGAAAACATGCGTACTCCCACTTTCACTTTTGAGTGTAGTGAAATACTTCTTCCACCAACCTAGTTGAGTGGGAAGGACAGAAAGATAAAATTAGAGAACTAAGGTGCCGGAGTGATTCTTATATGAATTCTTTTTTCCCTCGTACCATTAGGGATTGGAATGCACAGCAAAGAGATTAGCTTTGGTGCTGAGCACCCTCTGCCACCCACAATTTTGTGAATTGCAGAGTATATATGTAGATGTAGACAATAATTTAAACTGTTTTACTTTTCTATATATTCGTATTTGTTAAATTTTTTTGTTTGTGTGTGTTTCCTGATCGTCTTCACACCAAGTGTTGGAAGAAATTATTGCTTTATCTGTCATTATTTAAAGCAATGTAACTGAAATTCTTATTAGGGAGTCAGAGTAAATCTGCACTGAACCAATAAAAATTTCTTACTGTCTGGAATGTTTTACCGACACGTTTCTGTGTCGTAGGTCCGGTGCCCTCTCACGTCTGCAGGTGCTGCACATAACTGACAGCAACATAGAGGACAGTGCAGTGGTGGCTCTGTGTATTCACTGTCCGGAACTGAAAGAGTTGGCCCTTAAGGAGTGTGAAGCACTCAGCGATGATTCTCTCGAGCAGTTATATCGCCTCAATAAGCTGGAGACGTACGTTGCAGGTTTAATGAACCTCATTTTTATATATATTTTTTTAAAAGTTGTAGTACTTACTAAGCAGTTATTATTTTTCTGTATTAGTTTTGTTATTAAAAGGTTGTTTGTTATGAGTGAGAAAAGTATTGCCATGTGCGTGAAAAGCATATAGTAATTTCTGTTGGTAAACACTTAATTTTGAGACGGGTAGGCATGGGGCTCTGAAGGAAATCCTCGGATATTGAAGCACATTAATCTTGATATTCCCTTGGTTTCTTTTCCTATATTTACTTAAAATGTGTCTTCTGAGCTGATTTGTGTTGAAGACTGGATTAATATAATAACAAATGGATTTCTCCCCTTCTCCCTTATTTGTGTGTGTGTGTGTGTGTGTGTGTGTGTGTGTTTGTGTGTTTGTAGAGGGGGGGGGGGTACCTTTGTCCGTTAGAGTGGCATTGGATTTGGTCAGTAACTGGGAAGAATCCACCCATAGTAGGTATAGTTGGAACCATCCCAACACTGACTTCAGATGATTGCAAGAAATCGTTGAAAATGTAAATGGCTGAACCTGAGCCCAAACCTGTAATTTTCTGATAGTCAGTGTTAGAAAATGATTTGTCTGATAAAAATGGTGATGTGAAAGGCTCTACTCTGAATAGTGGAAGCAGCGTGTGACTATGGTGGTAGAGTAATGGAACTACCATGCCTGACTACCACCCGGCCTAGTTCTCAGCAGGACTTGGGCTCGATTTCAAGTTTAGCTACGCTGATTTTGGTTTTCCTTATTTTAGTGCAAGAGCTACTTCATAAAGCCATAGCTGAAGTTCTTCCTTATCCTGAATCCTCTCATGCATCTAATGGCCACAATACTAGCCAGGAATAAAGACATTAGCATTAATAATAAGAATTTAATTGTGAGGGTGAAAGAATAGATGATGAAGCTTGCCTCGATTAGACAAGTACTTTCAATTGCAACAAGAGGATGTGTCAGTAAGATATAGTTCTCACAGGTTTTCAAGTAGATGGTGTTATAAAAATGGTGATATAGTATGTTCTGTTCATGAGATAGTTACTAGAAGTATATTGTTAATTATGGATGCATCTTTGTGATGTGATAAAACAATTATATACAGCAATATGCCTCATTCTTCGCTAATATGAAACATAGTTCTGTTAACTAGCATAAATATATTAATCCAGCAGCAACTAAAAACCTTATTTTAATCTTTATCCTTTGAAAGTATTGCAAACACTGAATTTGCAGACTTTAAAATATATTGAAAATAAAAAGTTTACTCTTTGAAGAAACTATAGTGATTAGTTATATCATGTTTCATCACACCTAATGGAGTTTATTCATCCTCGTGTTTAGTTATCCAGCAGTTTATCTTAAAAATAAATTAACTATTGAATGAGGGGAGGCTTTCCTGGATTATCAGTTAAATAAAATATTCTAATGCCTTCACCTTATGCAAAGAGTTTTTTTTTGTCATTCTTTTGAGTGGTTTGATGCAATTCTCCATCCCTTCCTGTCTTACGCTAATCTTTTCATCTCTACATATCCCTTACAACCCACATCCTCAGTTATCTGCTTCATATAGTCTAATCTCTTTCTTCCTCTGCAATTCTTGCTTTCAAATGTTCCTTCCACTAACAAGTCAACCAATCCGGCATGTCTTAAAATTTGACCTACTATCCTGTCTTTTCTTTCTATAAGAATCTTCCACAAACTTCTTACCTTGTCAATCATTTCCAAAACTCGTTCGTTTTGTACTTTATCCATCCACTTAATTTCCAGTATCATTCTATAGTTCCACATTTCAAGTGCTTCAATTTTCCTTCTTTCTGGTATTCGTAAAGTCCATGTTTTGCTACCATAAAGGGCTGTGCTCCACACATAGAGTTTTAAAAAGTTCTTTCTAATTTCTTGATCAATATTTCAAACTAAAAGATTTCTCTTTTTCATGAAGGTTCTTTTTGCTAGTGTTATTCTGCTTTTAACATCATTTCTGCTTTGACCTTCCTAAGTAGAAAAATTGACCTATTACATCCAACCCTTTTTTGTATTTAATCTACTGTTATTGATTTAATTTCTGCTACATTTCATCACTTTTGTCTTGTTTTGATTTATATTTAGTCCAAACACTTCCTTCAGTATTTCAGTATTTTGTTTATGGCATTCCAGTAACTTCTCAATATCCTCAACCTGCTAACATAACAATGTGATCAGCAAATCGCAGCATACTGATTTTTTTTCTCATTGAACACTTGTGCCACATTCGAATCTTTCTTTCATTTTCTTTATTGCTTCTTCTACATACAAGTAGCAATATTATGGTTATTTTATATATTACTGACATCCCATTTAATAGAAGTAGAATGTATTTAATGCAGCTACTGCATGTTTGTTTCTTACACAGGTTGGATTTGAGCGCGAGTACTTCGCTACGAGGAGAAGCATTATCACACGTGGTGCGCGTGACAACATTGCGTAAATTATTTCTCGAGCATCTAAATGCAAAACACTTACAACCTGGCCTGGAAAGAATACTGGATATTACCTCTCTGGAGTTCCTCAGCTTCAGTTTCACGCTTAATGTCAATATTTTCCCTTTTGACATGCTTCCAGGAAAACTCGTAAATCTCAGGTGCATAGCATGTTCCGTTGTCCCAGCTTGACAGTTAAATATGTGATAGTTTTGAAATAATACACATTGTTTGGCATCTGTGGATGACCAATAATTATGTTGTGCATTTTAAAAATAATATAGGAATGTTGGTCCCTTGATTGTCCAGGTGACACATTGTATTTTGTAAAAGACCTTTGCTTCGGCTACTATGTTGTTTCTGACTTTTTAGACAGCCAAGAGTTCACTGACTTCAGCTGCAGACACCTGAGACTACAAAATTTATTTATTTTTAATTTTTTGGTGATTAATGTGATTATATTGTTGTAAGTATTTACTGTAATCAGGTACCACTTGTCAGATTTTTTGCTATAATTTCAAGTAAAATCATTAAATGGATAAGACAAGGCTCTATAGTAGGTAGCTGTGTGCACTGAAAGAAACCTTCTTGGGCTTCTAGCTGTGTCAGAATCGCTTTGTCTGGCTACGCTTTGAAAGCTAGAACTGCTTGTGTCAAACCACCACTCAATATTAATTGAAGTTAGCTGCAGGGTAGTCCATTATATAAAGCTACCAGCTGTGAAAGGAGGGAATGGCACATGGAGGGCAGTTCAGCTGAGCCCTGCTCACTGGTGACGTCATGTTTGGTGACATCAATAGAAATGTTAGGAAACATACGGGACGCCGTTTGCAATTAGCAACATTCCTCTCACTGGTGGATTGGGAATTGATCGACAGCTTTACCACAGGACAGCAAAATTCTACAATGAGGGTGGCTACAGTGCTGCTAATTCAACCCCACCCCCCCAAACAGAAAATAAATGAACTGTCATTAATTTCTCATGGAAAGAAATTCATGTAGGTTTCAACTCAGTGCTGAAGAATGGATCTAACGTTCCTTCCTACCACGAACATCATCAGGTGCAGATGGAGCAGAAGTTTGCAGTGAGGTCATTTGCGTCCAGATTCGGAGCAGACCACCTTAACCCTATTGTTGGTGTCATGCAGATAATTTTTATAACAGTGTTGTTACAGAATCAGTGGAGATAAAATTAATAGTATTGTTATAAATTGGGACCAAATCCTCAACATAGGTCAGTCGTGGGAGACAATGGAACCAGTACTAGCTTCCAGAATGTCGTGAGACCAATCGATTTTGGTGATGCTGCAAGCCTGAGATGCTTTCTTTCTAGGTTATAACTATTACCAAATTGTCTAGAAATTTGTGATAGAATACTTAAAACACAAGTCACAAACTTAAAACACAGATCATGAAGAAGCTAGCTGGTAGTTTGTTGGGAGCTGATGTGGACTAACTATGAACAAGCGCTCCCTCAGTGGTTTACCCTGTCGCTGAGTGCTGTGCTCCAGTGTGGCAACGTAGTGCTCACACTAGAAAAATCGATGTACGTCTGAACAAGTGTATGAGAGTAATAACTGGCACACTAAATTCCACCCCATTCCGCTGGTTACATATCATCAGCAACATACCACCTCCAGAGGTAAGATGCCAAGAAGCAACTACACCATCCTGACCATCCATAGGATCTCCCAATCCACGAGGTCCTAAATGACTTACCCCCCACTCGTCTTGAATCCAGAAATCCAGTATGGCAAGATGTGTTTTACTCTGATGTCAGTGAAAAATGGTGACAAAGCTGGAACTCTGCCTCTGTGAAACATCCAAATATTAAATATCCCACGACTGGACTTCAGGGATTCCACTTAAAGAGAGACAAGCAGGTCAAACTAATTCGCTTAAGAATAGGCCGTGCCAAATGCAACGCCATGCTGTATAAGTGAGGTCTTCAGGATTCTCTTGCCTGTTGCTGCGGAGCACATCATCAAGGAATGCCCTTTAAGGAAGTATCATGAACCATTTCAAGACATTTTCAATGCTAAAACTTCCTTAATAGAATGACTGCAACAACTAGACATCAGTTTGTGAATGATACCAACATTCTTGTCATATATACTTATATATATTACATTAGTTGCTTGGCCATGTGAAATAAATAAATGAAATAAATTAGTACAGTGATAGCATACAAATGAGGCGTTTGAGAGAAGCCATGTTTGAATGTTTTTAGTATCATTTGGGAAGCATTGCAGCCTAATTCCTAAGTATAGGGCACAATCGATTTCCCTGTGGTTTCTTTGTAATGATCTGATGACCTGAACAAGGATTTCATTAGGAAGAAAATAAATTAGAGATGAAAGACTGTAGACAGTAAATTCACAGTTGTATGCAATATTCAATAAATTTTTTTGGGACTGAACTTTCAATTACATTTTGATTGATTTTCTCTCCACATGCAAGACTGAGTTATGTTGTGGCAAATGTGATATGATGACTTGAGGTTTAAATCTCATTGAAATGATGATTACGACATACCTGCTTGGAATAAGATGCTACAACTATGGATCCCTGATAGTAGGTAAAGGAATGTTTGTTGTAGAGACGCTGGTCACAGATGAACGGTATTCACAAAAAATCTGAACTGGCAAGATGTTGCAAATGCCATTATAAAATCTACATTAATCCCTTTTGACCATCCCCACCCATATTTCTCCAAATAATTCCTTTTCCAACTGCTTTCCATCTCTCCATATGTACTAACAGTAGCACTACTTGGTATAGTTATTTTGGTATTGAATTAATTTAATTATTTCTATATTTGACCCCATTTCCTTTTTCCATATCGCTGCTGCTCTCTGATTGAATGCTCTCCAAAAGTATCTATCTGAAGAGAGTGCTTTTGTGTGTTTGCTGCAGGGTCTTGGAATTAAGACTATATAATGGAATGGAGAGTACTGGATCAACTACAGGAGCAGATGCCCAACCTGAAGGTATGGCGTGAAATGATGAAAACAGGAATGTGAAGCTACGAGATACCAAATAAACGGAAGAGATTGTTGTGTGCTGGTTATATATACATCTTGTGTTACTTTTTGGGTATATTTTGTCTTACCATTGTGTTATGTATCTTTGTTATCATTTTATGTATTTTGTGGGTATATAATGTAATATCATCACTCGTTGCAGTTCTTATTTTTTACTGTACAAGTTTTCTTAGTTATATAACTGGCGCTACTGGAAAATCTGTGCATTATGAATGTGATTTTGTGAGCAAGGTGTATATCAATGAAGTTGCTAAAATATTTTGATGGAGCTATCAGAGCGGATACTAAGCCAGGTGAAGTAGACATTCTGTGGTGATATTGATGAATGATTAGGACCTTAGAATTTTTGTCACTAAAATTAAAAGAAGTTTGTTCTTTTTAATTGTTAATTGCTAAGGAATATTTTGATGTACTCTTATATTATTTTTTTTGCAATAAAAATTTTTTATAACATACTAAAATTACTTTGTATTGAACTTTCTTTTTTGTTCCTTTAATTATTTTTCTTTCTTTTCCATTTATTTCTTTCCTTCAATTTTTTTTTTACTATTTTGGAGTAAATAAATGTAAAAAAGCCAACTTAGTCCACAACCCGAAGGTGGGTTGGATCCTCCCCAAGGAGGCATACTAAGCCATTGTGTCAGAGGTGGGACGGCCAGTTCCTTTCCTCTCGGACCTACAGTTTAACGTGAAGGTTGGTTGGATCCTCCCTATGGTGGCATACTAAGCCATTGTGTCAGAGGTGGGACGGCCAGTTCCTCTCCTCTCGGACCTACAGTTTAGCTTGGAATCCAAACCATGAGATGACCTCGCGTAGCTCTTATGATCAAATACAACTCTTAAAAATTCCTTGCGTCTCCCGGGATTCGAACTTGGGACCGGAGCAGCAAACTTTATGAAAGCAAGTGTCTTAACCACTGAGCTACCAGACTGCTTTAAATAATGTGTATCAACTTAGTTTCACTTGCCACAATCATTGACTGATAGTTCTATAAAAATTATGCGTAGTACTCACAATTGTGGCAATGTACGTTGAGGTGTCACCATGCTTCTTTGGGAAGGTAAAATGTTGCTGGAGTGTTATGTGATGAAAGGATGCGTAAAAGTGTATAACACTGTGGTAGGACTGCTTATCCATTTTGGTTCAGAAGCATGGGCTTTACATAAAAAAGAGGAAGCCCCTATGGAGAGGACAGAAATGGGGATGCTAAGGATGCTTTTGGGTATTTCTCTGACGGACAGACTTCAAAATAAAGAGATAAGAGAAATAGCTGCAGTGGCTAGTATTAGTGAGGGAAGATTAAGGTGGTTCGGTCACGTCGTGTGGAGAGGTGAGGACGAGCCAGTGAAGAAAGCATGGGAGATTCCCTGTGGGAGACAAAGTCTAAGGCAGAAAGATCTAGTTAAGAAGGACCTCGTGAACAAAGGACTGAAAGAAGAGGACACTGTAGACCAGAAATGGTGGAGGAAACTTGAAGTCAGCCGACCCCTAATACTGAGAAAATGTGAAGGAGAAGAGGAATGTGACCAAGTTTGATTCATGGACTTTGCATGCTGGCTGCTCTGATGGCAGTTTTATGTGGTTACATTACAAATTTCTACCTAATAAACTACACATTTCATAAACAAAATCACACTTTTACTGAACACATATTACGTTTCACAGATATAGCAACAAACATTCTATTCCTGATCTCACAAATCTGTTTGTAACTACGGACAGGCCCCCTCTTGGTTCACACCATCTACCTGTGCAATATGTCTGTAGTGAGAGAGAGAGAACTGAGAAAAGAAAGTTATGCTAGAATTTTATTTGCGATCTGTCACCTTTGATCGATGAATGTGGTTGTAGAGCAATTCAGTTACTGTATCTATGAGCTGTTCTATTTAGGATCCACTTTGCTCATGTCACATGGGGAAGGAGCTCGCAAAGCTGCCCTAAGCATAGTTGGTCTATTTTCCACCAACTGGATAACAGCGTCAGATGGTATCAACACATCAAAGTTGGAAAACATGAATGACAGGACCTCCAGGAAACACCTGCCATAATCTGGGTAAATTGTGTGCTTTCCGAATAGGCCTCCATAGTCACATTTGGACACATATATGGAGAGGCGTTATACTTGGAAGACTAACCTACTTAAAATTTTTACTCCAATAATGATTATACCAGGAAGATCTTTGTGTCACCAACCAGTGTACAATAGAAGTGATTTACCAATAGGAGACCGATTTGTTTTTCACTAACCATCCCAATGTTCTTTTGTTTATTACACTTCTACTTTTGAGATGTTCTAGCTTCAGGTACCAGTTGTCAAATAGCTTCTTAAAATAAAGATTTTCTTTTTGCTACATCTGATCTCCCATAGTTACACTAACACTGATCTGTGGACAAATGTGGAGAAAAAAACAATGGCTGCCACAGTTGAGGAGGAAATTTCGGGGCTGTTATTCAGTTAGGCAGGACTCATTGGCAGGTGGTAAGGAGATGTTTGTAAAGCCCTCATTCAGGTGAAATGGCGATGAGAAGATAAACCAGGCAATTGGGTCACAAAACATTGGCCAGACAATTTCTTGATTACCAGTATAGTAATGTAGTATGGGATTTACATTGTGGGTATCAAGTATAGCATATGGGGGAAAGTGCACAAAAGAACAGCTTGATTCAATTGTGGAAATTACAGCAAAACACAAACAGTAAAGGACATGACAAAGGAGCTCAGCTTTATATGGGTGAGAACTGAAACTTGTGGTACACTAATATTTAGCTCGAGGAATCTGCTCCTGTGGTGCTCAGTGAATACCTGGAACAGGCAGTAGTAGTAGATGGGTAACATAAAAATATGTATGTGAGAAAATTGCCACTGTGGCAAATGCCAGGATGATTCCTTCAAAAGGCCATGGCCGAATTCCTTCCAGTTCATTATCCCCAGTCCTTACCCACCTCTAATGACTTTAATGTTGATGAGGTGTAAAGCTTTAAGCAAAAAAAGAGGATGAGACAGATAAAGTAACATAATACTTTAACCACAAGTTGGAAATGAATGAAATTTTGTGAGCATGTTGCCATAGATCTCCCACATTGGCACAGAGAGATTGTTGACACATAACACGAGGGCGGCACAATTATAGCACCAAATGTGTCTGACTTTACAACACGAGGCATTTTGAGGAACAGAACAAGACACTGTGTGAATTATATTGAAGTTATTACCATTTTGAGGATTAAAATGTGTTTTGATTTTGTGAGCACTATTACCAAATATGGCAGCACCATAAAGACAACAGTGAATTCAGTATTCTGATGCAACATGCAGAATATCCAGAGAAAGGGGGAGATTCTGCAGTAGAGAGTCTGAGGTTAGTGCTGCCGATCTTTGCGCGAAGAAGTCTTAGCATAGGTAAAATCAATTAGAGGGATGATTCCAAGTTGTAAGGACTGAGAACATATTGATTTTGCAAATATAAAATATTGCTACTATTATGGAGTACGTAAGAATGTGTTCCTCATGGCTAAAAGATGCAGTGGTCACAGATGAATAGTATCCATCAAAAATCTGAAGATGGAGGTGTTAGAAACAACGTCATAAAATTTGTAATAATCCTATCGACCATCCCCATCCTTGCTTCTCCAAACAACTCCTATTTTCACTGTTTTCAATCTGTCCTTGTGCTCTATCAGTAGTAGTGCTTGGTATAGTTCTTTTGATACTGAAGTATACATTGATTTATTTGCTTCTATATATTAGCACCATCTCTTTTTCTTTCCATCTCACTGCTGTTTCCTGTTTGAATGTCTTCCAACAATCCCCTTGTTCAATCAGCTGGCACTAGACAGTGAATGGTCTTTTACTCTGGACTATTATATTTATAAAGTGGCAAATTGTTTTCCTTTCATACTTTTAGTTTCTTAACTGTATTGGTTCGTGGAAGAAGGCATTTAAGTCAAAGTTTGGGTGGTTTACTTTTTAGAAGGTGTTAACATTAATTGGGGTGGGAAAGGACTTCTGCAGTAAATACCTGAGACTGTGGAAGGTATCCCATCTCGTTGTGTGCGAGATGGGGTCTAAAACCAGGATTTATGTCCCTCCATGCACGAATACTTCTACGTGTGCTTCCTCTCTCCGTTAAAACAATGTGAAGAATGTAAACTGAAAAACGTCCAGAAGTCAATTTTTGATGACTCTTTTTAACTACATAAAAGGTTAATCAAATATTTTGGCAGCAACAATTAGATTGTTGTTGTGAGTGCAAGACATTAGAAACAAAAATTAATCAATGACTTGTTTGTTAGTCAGCAACAATAGATGCTGAAGCTCAGTTAATGATTCACAAGCGCAGAGCCAAAAATTGTTATTACAAACTGAAGTTTTAAAAAGAAAAATCTTTTAGCACCAAAGTTGAAACCATTGCTGACCTGTGTTTTCATCTCGTGCAGAATCTTACGATACCTGTTTAAGATACATTCTTTCACTGATAAGTAAATGTGAACCTGTTGTGAAACCACGATATTAAAAATAACACTGCTAAATTCTACAGGTTCCACGAGGGTAAAGGAAATAAAGGACCAAACAAGGTTTATTTTTTTCTGTTGGATTGCATTATGAATTCTGCACCTGTGTAATGATAACAGTAAAGGGCAGAATAAAAATTCTGTTCAAAATTTTGCTTGCTCTTGTTAAAATTAAATGATTAGTCAAAATTGAGGGATACTACCTGATTATAGGCCTATGGTATTTGCTCTTTCATCATGTTTTCAGTCAGATAAAAAGTAAGTATGAATAATTTGACATGGAATCCTTGATGAGACAGCTAAACCACATAATCCCGCATAGCTCTAAACCCCTAAACAAAATTCTACTAAAAGCTGGAGACACATTGGACGTTTAATGATGGTACCGTCAATATTTTAAGAGAAATTCTGTCTCTCTTGAAAATAGAGAAATTGTTGTTGTTGCTTCAGGGCGCATCAATGATTGGGTTATTAGATAAAGGAATACATAAAAAGAAGATAAGATGTTCTTTGGAATAAGATTCAGTTTCCCCTAGGTCTGTTAAAGCTTATATTTTCATCGACGGACTTTCAAATGTAAAACAAAAACTGATACTGATTCGATCTGGGGATGATAAAAATTCATAAGTAGAAACCAGTCCACATCCTGAGAAAAGTAAATTTGCACTCAGTAAACTCGCCTGGGTGATGACTCATTTCCAAGTAGGCGAAAGAGAGAAACTAGCATAGCTGATTGTAGAAGCCACTTCGAAATAATTTCATAAATTTGGGATCGATTGGAGTATCCGTTGCTTTCTATAAGGAAGACACAAATTTGGTCTTTGAAAACATCGATGCATCGTGAGAAACCTAGATTTGTAGTTTTTGGATTTTAAGCAAACAGAACCCATTGCGGAATTAAGTGCGGCCCTATTTAACTACTGCAGTCTCAACATTGTCGAACTGCTCCTAAGTGATGTGACATATTTATAGGAGAACATGACTTTGGACCACAATCTATTACTGTCCTACTACGAACGAAGTCATCCTTCGCCTCTACTAAGCCGTGAAGATTTTATCGCAACTGCACCTACCGCCGTAATTGACTGTTCACACCAAAATGAGTCGGTTAAAACGGGGCCTCTCGATATTTGTATGGAGTTTGATAGCAGTGAGAATTTTCCTGCCTACACCACTGCATACTGCCTGATCGGGTTGCAGAATACCTACCTCTAACAAGTGTCGTGCATAAGCTGATATAAAACTAAGAAGCATCAACTACTACCACTCATTACAATGACGACCATCTTCCTGGAAGCACAGGGATTATTTACTTATTTTCAAATAGCCTATGGATAATATATATATACATATATATATATATACAATTCATACATCATATTAAACATAAAACAGAAAAAACAAATATAAACAAGGTGTTAATTTCAATGAACTCCTTCATGAGAAAACAATTTTTTCCCCATCACCATACATGTTGTTTTTGCCACATTCAGACTTAACAGATTTTTATTTAGCCATTCATTAACTAATTTTAATTCTTTATTAATTACCTGTATCATTTTTTCTAGATTATTCTCAAAATAATAAAGTAGTGTGTCATCTGCAAACGTGAATTTTACAATTCTTTAGTATTTCTGCCAGATCATTTATATGCAATATAAATAATAAGGAACCAAGTTTACTACCTTGGGGAACCCCATGTTTCACTTCTCTTTCTTCTGATAGAACATTATTGAATCTAACCCTCTGATACCTCTTTGTTAAATAATTTTCTAACCAAGCATAAACCTCCCCAGTGATGTTATACATATTTTTAAATTTTTTTAACTGCAGTTCCCTGTTTACAGTTTCAAATGCTCGCCTAAAGTCCAAAAATACTGCTATTACTCCCTCTCCCTTATCAATTGCCTCTAACCAATTTTCTACAACCAAAACTTATTAAAGTCTCATAAGCCATTGTTTCAATAAGTTTTTCTATCAATGGCAAATTATTTATTGGCCTAAGATCTACACACTTTGAACTACCCTTTACTTTAGGAACTGGTGCAATAATAGATGTTCTTAATTCCTTTGGCAACATTCTTTGTTTCAGTGATTCATTAATTATACTAGTTACTGTACTTCCTACCAAAGGCCATACCCTTCTTAATACCTCACTGCTTACTCCTTCAGAACCCATGATATTTCTTAATATTCGAACTATAACACCAATTTTTTCCTCCGTCACTTCATGAAATTTGCTAAGGTTATTATCAATCTTGGGTGTCATTACATATTCATCTGTTTTGGTGATATTTTATTTTAACTCATCGATACTTTAAATATAGATGTCATTTAATCTATTTGCTATTTCTTTCGAATTAAATACATAATCTTTGCCGAATATTACATATTTTAATGCCCTGTCCTTGGTTTTATACAAAAATTTTAAGCGTTTCCATAATTTTGTTGGTTCATTTTTTTATCTTGTAAATTCTTTCTCATAAACTGTTGTTTACTTTCCCTCCATAACTTTACAAAATTATTCCTATATTGTTTATACTCATTCCATGCCTCATCTCTATCTACAGTTGCTTCTTCAATTTCTTTTAATAAGAGAAACTATTAATTAGCTATATCCCTTTGAATCCTGACTTATTTGATTTTCTTTGAAAACCAAGGACATGGTAAATTCCTCACCAATAAATCTGAATTTCTAGCTTCTTCTATACTTTGGTTTATATTCTCTCTTAATTCAACATATTTTTCACCTAAATGTGTATTACAAATTTTACTTTTACCTATTTTATCTCTTATTATTTTTATTAGTTTCTTATAGTCAATTCTACCCTTTACTAGTACATTGCCTCTCTCTTTAATATTATTTTTAAACATCCCTGTGATAATGATTAGATTATGATCTGATATTCTAGGTGTGTCCACTACCGTACATTTCAGATTCAAATTATCAGTAATCACGAGATCAATTAATGTTTCACTGTCATTTTGTTTCATTCCTAGACCTGCTACTTGTGATATTAGCTTTCTAGTATAAAATTCATCTTTTTTTTGACCAATCTATGTTAAAATTCAAGAAGAAGGATGGTGTGTTTATTTTCAAAGAAGTTGCTATATGCATAGTGCACTCAGACATCATTACCGCTTCATATTCTATTTCTGAATCCTCGCCAACACGTGGGGGTAATGACCCAGCAGTTAGGTGGCTCGTACCTAGGAACGCTGATGGCGTATCCTTCAGTAAGTTATTCAACGTGCAATAACCAATGAAGATGATTCAGTTATTTACGTTAAAGGACAGGAGAATGCTTGATGATTCCAGAAAATTATCAGGAAGAGAGTATGCTACAATACAGAAGATTTAAGATCTCATCCACTGCGAGAACTCAAGACAAATAATTATAATTTGACAAAACTTTTTAACTTACATATGTTTTGTAATGGTATATGTTCAGCTAAAAATGTATTTTTAATCGCCAATTGGTGGTTGAAATAAAAGAATGTTTTAAAAATACATACTATCTTATTATTTAATTAAGATTGGTGAAATAAAAAATTGGGTAAAATGATTTTATTTACATTGAATTACATACTTCATACATCAGTTCCTTTTAAATCTAGTTGAATTTTGCGCTTAACATCATCATAAACTAAAAGTTTTTTATATGCCTTAATTTCTTGTTTGAAACGTTCATAGACTAGTATTGAACTGAGGCTGTATGACCCTTCATTGACATGTACATTATCGAAATGCAATTCTATTAACCCTGGCATCAAACAATAGGGATAGTCACGAATCACTTTTACTGATAATGTATTCACATACACGTTGTAGTAATTGGTATTACTTGATAAATCCAGGGCTTCATGGTGTTGATGGCACTGGTCACTGCAGGCAGGGCGTCGACCATATAGTCCCCTGTAGATTCGCCGAGAAACACACCATAGGCAGGCACAGTGAGCCACTTGGTGTCCTTGCTGTTTAACTTGTAGGATATTGAAAACAGGGGCACCTCACTAACCATTTTGTTTCTTCAGTGAACTGCACTTGACGAGCATCACCTGGGAACTGAGGGTGAGCTTCCTGGTGTGATGGTATTTATACCTGTTCTTGAACCAAAGATATATTTTTTTGTCATACAGTAATGGCTCGCGCTAGGGATTCTGTAGAAACTTGTCTGAGATACCCGGGACCATGACGTCACGCGATCCAGACAATTACAAACCTGAGTAGCCTGGGGGCAAAGACGTCATTAGGATTCCCAGATGCCTCGGGCTACGATTAGAGAGAGATGGAGAATCGCCCCTCCACTAGGGACTACCATTGGCGCCAAAATTCGACAATTTAAATTGGACAATTTAAATCACCTATGCCTGTGACATCGGCCGCCATTGGTCCATTCGCCATGCAATGAACTTAAAACTGTGACGTCACGCGGTCGAGTAGAATCTCTTCGCCTAGTCAAAGAGCTTATCATGCCGGTTCTCTTTTTCCCCCACTACTCGCCGGTATGCACACTGCGCTACTGCATCTGTTCGGGAGGGGTGGGTGGATTGTTTCCGTGGATCCACCAGCTCAATTGGGGCATTGGTGCAAGTGACTTAGTTGGACCTTTCAGAGCGGAGTGTGCAGGTACAGTGGGCCAGAAGAGTAACACCTTACTGTTTTTGAAGTAGGCCTACACTGTGCCGTGTGTCAATTTGCCTGGTTGAATGGAAGTCTGAGCGCCAAGTAGTCAAAAGAACTCGGTGCCCTTTGCCGCCGGCATGCACTTAGTGCCAATGCTCTCGGCAGTGAGCTCGATGGACCGTGAAGGGTGGACTTGTCCCTTCTTCTGGCGGTAAGATATTCGGTGCGGGGAGGGGAGGCAACCCTGCGGGAGGAGATGGATAGTACAGGTGAGCCACCATGCTCCCTTGAAGGTGGTAGTCTTATTGGGGGTGCCGGCCAATGCCTTCTGTATGTCAGTTGTGCCTGCTGTTGTGGTGTACGGTTCGGTGATAAAGTAAAATGGTAAACTTTACCACCAGTATGCACCAGCCTCTTGTTGTCATGATAGATCCACTGTAGACGTGTGGATTCGAAGCGTGTGCGTCCGAAAATTTCATCCGGGTGAGATAGTGTTGCAAACTGAAAAAAAAGTGTGTTTTTTTTTCAGATTTGTGAAAAAAAACATGAAAAAAAACCTAGCACCCTCGTTTTTTTTCTAAATTTGGTTTTTTTTTCAGAAAACAATATATCTGATAAATCATAGTTTTATTTATGGAACTTACATTTTACATGTGTGTTTTAAACCTTACTAAATCATATAATATCTTACATAATGATTCATAAATGTATCTATATAGGTAACAATTTTTTATTTATCCTCTATGTCGGTACCACATTCACTAGTATCAGTACTACCAACACTAGTTCGGTCGGAGTTGGAATTTTCTGTTTCTTCTTCTGTCCCCTCTAGATCCATAACTTCAGAAATAGTTACATTTTCTTTTACAGGTTGTATTGCATGATAAAGCTTTTGAGATTGCAATTTTAAATTGTGAGCAAAGTACACACTGTGAATGAAGACTGCGCCAATAGATCTGTATTACAGTCTTTTAAGTTTGAATTTAAATCTATTATCATACAAAATAGCTTTATTTGTTTTCAATTGTTGGTTTACGTCAATGGTTGCAAGGAAATTATTCATAATTACTGACAATGACTCAGTATTATCACTATACGCTGCGAGTTTAACAAGTATACGAATATAAGGAAAGCACAACAAGTAATAAAAAGAGGCAAAAAACCGTAGTTAAATTTCCTAATTTTTTGAAAAGATTCGTAGGGCTGCAGATAAATTTGTAGGGCCTGGCAGCACTAGTTCAAATAGCGAGTATCAATCCAAAAATTGGGGAACTGCCGAACGGGGATTCCTTCTCACGCAACCTAGCCTTTTTGGGAAGTCCCCTTTCGTAAAAGAAAACTTCAGTCAATGTTACCAATATTTTTGTAATTTTTTTTTTTCTACTGAACCAGAAAGATATAGTAGATTGAAAAGTAAGATAAATACTTAGTATAAACTCTAAAACAGTCATATTAAACGATAAATGCCTTAAAAATTTGAAATTTAGTAATTAAAAAAAAGGTTATCTGATGGTAATTACGCCGATAACTGGACATATGGAATTGGCCTAGGCTGGACGCGTACTACAGATGATAAGTCAGCTTATTAGATACACAAATAAAAAACAAAAGGTTAATTATTAATATAAGGTGGGGAAAGAATTGCTTGCTGAAGACTTGAAATGTAAATATCTTGGAATTACTTTTGATAACAAGCTTAACTGGTCAGGACACATAGGACAGGTGGTAGGAAAAGGTTTCAAAGTTCTGCATTTGTTGGAGAGAGTGATGAGGGGATGTACGAGAGAAGTCAAGGAATTGGGTTACAAAACTTTGGTCAGACCATTGCTCGATTATGGTAGTGTAGTATGGGACCCTCATTTTACATACTATCAAATACAGGAGTTGGAGAGGGTGCAAAAAAGGGCTGCTAGATTTGTTTCTGGAAATTATCGCAGAATGCAATCAGTGACGGATATGATAAAGGAGTTGGAATGGGATTCATTGCAAGACAGGAGGAGGATGAGGAGGGTCATGGGATTGTACAGGGCATATACTGGCGATGAGGCATGGAATGATATTGCAATAGGTATGAAAAGTAGTGTATGGAAGGGAAAAGATGACCATGACCACAAGCTGGCACTCGATTTCAGGGGTGTGGGAAGATTCTCTTTTTTAGGTAAGGGTGTCAGGGATTGGAATGAGTTACTAAGAGAAATGATTAATAATTTTCAAAAACTTTGTAAGAATTTAAAGATAAAATTTGTGGAGGGCAAATCTAGGTAGGTGGAGGATAGGGGGAAGATGGGTGTGTAGGGAAATTGCAATTGCTCCATTGCAATTAAATTAAGAACGCTTTTATTCCCGTACTGGTTATACAGTCTTTGATTTTCTTATAAAGGACGTAGCCAATTAACATTCTACTCCTCGTCTACAATGTTGTTACGGATTTCAGTCAATTTGGTTTTGAAATGTCGAAATGGCCAAACGAAAAGCGAAAAAATAAGCTAGTCTTTAAAAAAGTGACAGTGTTAATAGATGACTTTGATAAAGATACTAGTATTTCTCTTATTTGTTGTTTAGGAACTGAACCATGTGCCACAATAGTTTGGAAGGCGGTAATTTTTTTTTCGAACGTCGTAGATATTTCGCGTCATTGTAGGTAAAAGCTATCTGATATGATACCATATCACAGATTAATACGAGTCAAGTAGCACTCAGTCGATCAGGTAAGGCTGAAATCAAACTGGAGCAGAGACCAAAGCTGAAAATGTTCCTTCAACACTTTCCACAAGGTGAATTTATTGCCATTAGAAAATTTTCTTTAATAGTGTGGTGTTTAGTCAAGAACAGAAACAATATAAGAAGTTGTGTTCACATCATAGATCAAAGTAGACATGTGAATGGAGAATTTCATCATTTATAGGAACAAGGGAAATGCTATTCCTACTTTCGCATTGTATTTTATTATATTTTAGTTAAACATGGAAGAGGTAGATGAAGTATCGGAAAAATTGATATGTCAACCCTATGATACCTACAGAGCCCCTTGCAGTCACTTCATGGTGAGTAAACTAATTTATTTAAACCATTTTACTTTGAAGGGAAAATCAAATTAAAATTATCTAAACTATGTAAAACTTTTTATGCTAAATTTACAAAGAGAACCTCAAGCTTTTACACAATACCATTATTTTTCATATAATTTATTTATTTCACAAACTTGTCTTATTTTTGTTATTGAATGTTAACTCTAGGTTACTATTTTGTAGGGTCTTGAAAAAAATTGCTGAAGTAAGAGTGTATGGAGGAAGAACTTGAGGAATCTTCGGATTCTGTCAGCTGTGAAGATGTAACAGGATGACAGCAAATTTTTTGAGATACATTACGATCTAGGGATACACAGTATACTCATAAACTGATTTTTCAAGCAATTTGCCTGATTTCCATAAACAAAACTGTAAAAAAGTTCTTTGTTTTCATTTTAAGCAATATCTTATTTTGTGGCGCGAGTTTGTTCATATGCCATAATAGGCTGTCAAACAAACCAATATCTTTGTCACTGACTTTTTGACCTTAATCTTCTATTATTATTTATTCGTTTTGTTCGGTAATATTAGGACAGTATCAACAACGTAATCTTTTTGTTGTATCTGTTTTAAATTTTTCTATCTGTCAAACCTTCCAGACATTTTTGCAATTGGCGGTGTCCTTTCTTCTTGAAGGTTAGAGTTTTCTGTTGAAGGTAGCTAACCAGCAGAGTCACGCAAATTTGAATCAGTTAGTTCTGGGTTTTCAATATCTTCATGAACAGATTCATGATGACCCTCGGTGGATAAATATCCAATGGTTGAACGGACTGTAAACGATCTCAAGAATAAGAGATTTTCAAAACATGGCCTCGAAAATTGCCAAAGCGACTGAGATGCAACGGCCCACTATCATTTTTCTGGATATTCTTAAGTTCCTTGCGGAACGTATCTCGTATTTCCATTTTGCTCTTGCAGCGTTTCCTGCTAAAGTACAATCATAATCACAACAATTGTGTAATTAATTTAGTTGATAAAAGAAATAGAACATTTTTTATATTTGTGAAGTTACTTAAGCCTTGTTTATATTGAGCATACCAATTTTCTTTTAGGTATCTGGCAGTAGGATCTTATCTTAAAAGCATCAGTTTCAGTTTTGGAATGGGCGTGGTGACAATGTCATCGATTGTACGAAAAAGTTGTAGACGGTATCTGGGAAGTACTACAACTATTACACATAAACTATCCGACTGAAGATACATTGAAGGTATGGAACTTTCCTCTTTGCCTAGGTGCAGTTGACGGCAAACATATTCGGGTGAAATGCCCTCTTCACTCTCGAAGTACTATGTTTTATAATTACTAACATTTTTACTGAACACTTCTTCATGCTGTTACATATCCTACTTATAAATTCGTTACAGTAATATTGATGTCGGGTGATGCGGCATGCAGAATGACAGAGGTACTCTCCACTTTTTCATTTAATAGAAACAAATTCCTTCCGATACTGTCTTACATTTCTGTCGGAGACGGATCCTATACGCAACTGAAGAAATTAAGATGCTGAAAAAAGATTCCTTTAGTAACAGACTTTCGAGAGAAAGGAGTGTCACTGATTTTGTATTCGGTATAATTAATTCCAAGTTTCGAAAATTTGGAAACCTAACGAAATATCTCCTGACTTTGTTGACAAAATTATTGTGTGTACATGTATTTTACACAATATAATTTGGAAGGAAATTAATCCGATGTGGAACAACAATTATCGTTATCTAAATTTGAAAACCTTGAAGAATCGAGAGAAAACAATAGGTCAATTGTAGCCGCTAGATTTGTCAGGTCAACATAAAAGATGTTAGTATGCAACAATAAAGAGTGACCTTCCAAATAAAAAAGCTGTATACATAAAATGCTTAAATAGCCGAAGTAAATAAAAGATAAAGTTATATACTTACTTGTTGACTTCATTTCTGTGATCACCTCATCCCAGAGCTTATCTACTACAAACCGATTGTGATGCTTATATATTTCTTATCCCAAAGAGAGGAAAACACAACCAATAAACTGGTAATATCGAGGCTGCCCAACCAGTTTTGGAGATGGGCCACAATTTCGATTCTAAGTTAGCCTGTGGGCCACATAATACTTGCTTATAGTTACGATAGATATTTAAAAAGAACATAGTATACAGTAAGCAATACAGTTTGATCACAATCAAAAAAAGGAAAAACCATCAATGACTCCTTTAAAGAAGTTCTTTAATTACATATATACTCTGCAATTCACAAAATTGTGGGTGGCAGAGTGTACTCAGCACCAAAACTAATCTCTTTGCTGTGCATTCCAATCCCTAATGCTACGAAGGAAAAAAGAATTGATACAAGAATCAGTGCGGCACCTTATTTCTCTAATCTTATCTTTCCTAACATTCTGACTCAAATAAGTTGGTGGTGAATGTATTTCACCACACTCATAAGGGAAAGTGGGATTACACATATTTACCTAAAAGTTTAAATGAAACGTGCGTCGTCTATCTACCTGAGACTCCTAGCCCAGTCTACTAATTATAATATATATATAAAAAACAATGAGACGTTTGCAGAGGTTTTTGAGCTGCAATATTCTAGACCACTGCTGTTGGAAGGCAAAGCGCCACTTCGTGTCCCGCGGGTCTACAGTTCGGCAGCCTTGGTCAGCATCAATTTTGACATCGCGTATCGACGAGCAAACCAGGGAAGAGAGCTAAGAGCAAAGAGGCGAAATCAAACAGGTTTGAACGCTACTCTTTGCTTTATTATGTCGTCTTTGTTAAATAGCCGCTTTGAGCCGCAGTTTGTGGGTCACCACAACATTGCATTTGGTTGTTTTCACCACTTTGCTCGTTGTGTGCTCTCTGCTCCGGCATATTTTCACCCTGCAAATTAAGATCCGCGGACCTCACCTAAAATTGTTCGAAATCTAGAGTTTATATCAATTTCCAAAGCAGTACTACTTAAATTATGTTCCGTCTGTAAGTAATGCTCTGCTGTATGATGTTGTTGCTCGTGACTGACTGACCCTTTTTTTTATTTTATTTATTAAATCCAGAAGGAATGATTGCATGCGTCCTGCACCAGTCTTGATCGACACGGCATTCTACGCCATGTAACCGAGATTCCTTAATTTTGGTGCTCACTTCACCAAAGTTCGTTCAAACAATTCCTCGTCGCCCACCGACGCGATTAGTTATCTTTTCATTTTGACAGTGCGCTGTCGCCCTGCTGGACGCGGAGAAGCTTAGAGACTAAATTTCCAGTCCTCTGCCACCAAACGTCGTTTTAATGTTGTTAATTTCATTTCCCAGATCACTCCACGCGAATGCGGGGATGGTTCCTCGCAGACACCGAGTGATGCCAAGGAAAGGATTACTTATCATTGGAAGCTCCAACGTCCGACGTCTAGATAAACCCCTACGAGACCTAGCTGAGAAGAATGGTGCAGACCCTCGTACTAACGTTCATTCTGTTTGTCTTCCAGGAGCAACCGTGCCACGAGTCATGGAGGCTATACCAAAAGCGATTAGAGAATCGAACTGCCGTCAGTTGAGGGTAGCTGCGCACGTCGGAACTAACGACTCGTGTCATGTTTCTGTTTCAGATATAGTGAAATCGATGGAAAAGTTGGGCCACAAGGCATATGAATCAGCGCGTGAGAATTCGGTAAAGTTGCAGTTTTCCATCTGTAGTGTCGTGCCGCGCATCGATTGTGGGGAAGCCGTATGGTGGAAGATTTATAATTTGAATTGTAATCTACAGGAGCTGTGTCGCAGAAACAACTGGGGCTTCGTCGATCTTCGACCGATGATAGCTGCCAGCTGGGACGCATTTGACAGGTCGGGCGTCCACTACACACCGAGGAATGGCGATCAAGGTGGCTGCTAAAATATGGAACCGTCTTGATGTGAATTATTTTTTAGGAACACCGTGAGGCCCGAGGATCCCTCAGTTCAACGAAGAAGACGCGTCGTTAATCTAGATCTTGGTTCTGGAAGTGACGGCGTGAATAAATCGAAATTTACAGCTCCAAATACTTCATCCGTTTCCTTTCGGAGTGAAAATAGTAAAAATGCGAATTTAGACTCTACAGATACAGATATTAAACCGCTAAGGATAATGGTACTTAATTGTCGGAGTATTAGAGGGAAAGTAGCCGATTTCCACGCTGCCGTTGCGACTAACGATGTTGATATAATACTAGGAACCGAGAGCTGGTTGACGCCAGAGGTAGAATCTAGCGAAGTATTTGCTCCTCAATTCAATGTTTTTCGGAAAGACAGAACTACCTCAATGGGCGGAGGTGTGTTCGTGGCCGTTAATAAAACCATCAATTGCTCCGTAGTAAATGAAACGGAAAATTGTTGCGAGTTAATATGGGTGAAGGTAAAAATTGGCAAAAGCTTAAAGTTCATAATAGGATCATTTTACCGACCTCCGGACTCTGGATTAGATAACGCGGAATATTTTAGACAGTCACTTAATAGTATTTCTCAGAAATTTCAGGGACATACATTGATCATTGGAGGTGATTTTAATATACCCTCTGTTAACTGGGACACATTTACGTTCAAATCAGGCGGAAGAGATAGGTTAATAACCGAAACGTTGCTGGAATCATTCGCGGAAAATTCTCTTGAACAGATGGTCGAAGAGCCAACGCGGAGCGTCAAAGATTCCTCGTCCATTTTGGATCTTTTTCTTACTAACAATCCGGATATTGTAGATAAAGTTTGTATAGATGACGGTATAAGTGATCACAAGGCGATTGTGGTAACTTTAAAATCTAGGCTGAATTTGAAGCATGATAAAGACAAACTCGTATATTGTTTCGATAAGGCAAATGATGCGTTTATGGTCGATCATTTGGCGAAAAATTTTGAAACGTACACGCTTAATACAAATGTTGAGGAACTTTGGTTTAATTTGAAAGAAATAATATGGACCGGCTTAAATCAATTTGTTCCCAAGAAGTTTATTAAGGTTAGTAAAAACTTCCCGTGGTTCAATAGGGAAGTGAAACGTTTGCTCAGGAAGCAAAGGCGTTTACATGCGACGGTAAAGAAATCGGGGGACTCATCTGATCGCGCTAAATTAGTCCACTTGCGAGCGGATGTGCGTAAGGCAATGCGTGATGCGTTTAAAGAATTCCAAGCCAGAAAACTTATCCGAAGATCTGATTACTAATCCAAAAAAGTTCTGGTCATATGTCAAATTAATAAGAGGCTCTCGTAAGGTCATGCCGTCGTTGATTAATGAAAATGGGGAATTATCAGAAACTAGCGTCGAGAAACAGAAATTTTGAATAATGTATTTAAAAAAGCTTTCACGTCAGAAAATTCGGAGGAGATTCCGATATTTAACAATCGAACCAACAAAATTATGAATGATCTCGTTCTCGATGTCGAGGGAATAACTAAACTGCTTATGAATGTAAATCCCAACAAGGCTCCAGGACCAGACGGTATTCCTACAAGATTCTACTCTAGGTACGCAAAGGAAATTGCGCCGTATTTGATGAAATTATATACCGCCTCCTTGGATCAAGGAAAAATACCAGCCGAATGGAAGACCGCCATCGTAAGTCCAGTGTTCAAAAGTGGGAATGTTAATGATCCTCAAAATTATAGGCCGATCTCGTTAACCTCAATATTTTGCAGGATTTTGGAACACATCATCTATTCAAATGTCATGCGGTTTTTGGATGAAGATGAGCTTTTAAACCCAAATCAACATGGATTCAGAAAAGGCCGATGCTGCGAAACACAACTTGCCCTCTTAATTCACGACTTGAGCCGTATTTTTAGATAAGCAATCCCAGGTTGATTTAGTTTTATTAGACTTCAAAAAAGCTTTCGACACTGTGCCTCACACTAGGTTACTTAGGAAACTTCGCGGTTACGGTATATCTAGACAAATATGTGATTGGGTTGCAGACTTTTTGAAGGACAGAACACAGTGTGTAGTTCTCGACGGTGAGCGTTCATCACTTGCCGAAGTGAAGTCCGGGGTTCCCCAAGGAAGCGTGATAGGGCCTCTGTTGTTTCTCATATACATTAATGATTTGTGCGACATAATAAGGGGAATGAAAAGATTATTTGCCGATGATGCTATTATTTATCGTGAAATCACAACCCAGGACGACTGCACTTTGTTACAAGACGATATTATGAAAATAATTGCGTGGTGTAAAGATTGGCAGTTGGAGTTAAACGCTAAAAAGTGCCAAGTCATGCGTGTAAGTAAAAAGGTGACACCATTTAGCTTTGAATATACAATTAATGGCACTGTCCTTAGAACGGTAGATTCCGCTAAATACCTAGGGGTAACAATTCGTAATAATTTGTCGTGGAATGAGCATATCGAGAATGTAATTGGGAAAGCAAATCGTATGCTTCGATTTCTAGGTCGTAATTTAAAACAATGCACTCCGGAAGTTAAATCGATTGCGTACAAGTCACTAGTGAGGCCTCACCTGGAATATTGTTGCTCTGTATGGGGTCCTCATCAAAAGGGATTAATGGAGGCATTAGAGATGGTCCAAAGAAGAGCCGCCCGATTCGTGACAGGTATATATAGTTGGAGGGAAAGCGTAAGTGCCATGTTGAAGGAGTTAGGTTGGGAAGACCTGGAGCACCGAAGGCTTTGCTCTCGACGGAAGCTAATTGAAAAATTCTCGACTGACGTATTTCGGAATGACAGCAAACAAATATTGCTACCAGCAACATTCATATCTCGGAATGACCGCGAAAATAAGATAAGAGAAATCAGGGCCAGAACCGATTCATTTCTCTACTCATTTTTTCCACGAGCGATTAGGGAATGGAATAGAATAGATTTACCGGGCGAGTAAACACAAAATCGGACAGGAGTAGCTTCCGATAAAGCACTCCGGCCATCCTGATCTGGGTTTTCCATGGTTTCCCTAGATCGCTCCAGGCGAATGCTGGGATGGTTCCTCACAATAGCCCATGGGCGCCTCCTGCCATATCCCGTATATCCCTTCCAAACCATTACCTTTCCTGACAGGTGCAATGCACCCTCCGCCAAACACTTTTGGTGAATCGCGGAGTAATTGTAATAGTAATAGTAATAGCCCATGGGCGCCTCCTGCCATATCCCTTATAACCCTTCCAAACCATAACCCTTTTCGATAGGTGCAATGCACCCTCCGCCACACACTTTTAGTGAATCGCGGAGTAACAATAATAATAATAATAATAATAAAAAAATGTATTTTTTCCTTCCAGCTTCATCATAAGATCGTGAAATATAGGTTGTGTCATTCTAAAATATTTTCAAAAGTTCATCATCCACTAGATGCTGTGACACCGAACATACTGTTACAGAATATTTTTTAACATTATTTACGTGAAACAACAACGTGAAAAATGTTGAAGTTGACAGAGTGGGAATCCGTCCGTATGACGGTCGAGCTTCGGTCAACTGCGGTCACAAGAGAAGGCGACCCATTAACGGGACTACTGTCTGCGCGGCTACGTGTGGGTGAAGTTTTCTGAGTGCTAAACTCCAACTTGCTCAATGTTATATGTATACTATAGCGTCCTATCTGCTGTCAGCTACTGGAATCCTCGAAAAACGACGAGCTAAAACATGACATCGGCCACCGCGAGATTGAATACCATCTGGTCACGTTGCGGGTAAGTCACGCGGTAAAGGAAGTATATAAACCGAACAGAGACGTATGGCGTGTAATACAAACGGCAAGACGTGTGGCAACGGTTGAAATCCACTGACACAACTCTGACGAAGGGCAGATTTGCTATGGCCTGGAGTTTGGGAGGAGCATCTCCGCGTAATACTGCAGAAAGTGGCTGAAGGACAGTGAAACCACGAGCAGGCGATAATGTGGTTGATGTCCAGGACTCATCACAGAAGGTCGAGGTAGGAGGCTTTCCCGCTATGTAAAGCGGGGGTGATCAGTGGTACACCTGGCGGGAGAATACAGTGCTGGTGCAGGCACAAGTGTTTCGGAGCACACTGTTCAGTGCATTGTTGAACATGGGGCTCCGCGTGAGTCGGCCACTAAATGTTCCTTTGTTGATCCAATGACGCCGTCAATTACGATTGCAGTGAGCTGAAGATCATAGAAATTGGACAGTAAGTCAATGGAAACGTGTTGCCTACTTGGATGAATTATATTTCTTAATGTAAATTGTTTACAGGATTAACGCTGCGTTGAAATACTCCTCCTCCTTTTTCTTCCCGAAGTTTCGACAAGAGTTTACGTCTTCTTCAGGGGCAATCTACCGAATCTGCTACAGACTGGTATTTGCTGGAAACTGGCGTGGCTGATTGTTTACGTTTTTTTACTATCGATTGTCTGAAGAAAACGATTATCCAGAGATATCCTTTTTTATGATCTTTGGGTCCAGAGTTAATTATTTATCTTACACACATTTCCAAGCCTGGCTAAGACTGTAACCTCCATCCTTGTTGAGGTTTTTTGTCTGTTTGAATATTTCAATAGTCTCTCTTACTTTTCTTTGTAGAAAACCGTCGGTTTTAGCTAGCACTCTTGTATTTCCCACAGTATTTTATGGTCTTCTTCCGTCTGGTGCTAAGCCCGTAACCAATTTATATTAATATGACGGCTGCAAAAATAGCAAAATCTTTTATAATTGTTTCTTGTTACACTAGGACGATGGTCGTGCTCCCGATAAGCGAACGGCTGCTTGAAACATGTACAGTGCAACAGTACATTCACCTAAGTGGGGATCGGAGGAACCATGACAGCTGTCGAAAACGTGAAAATTATTGCCGACTGCTTGCATTCGTACATGGTTAATATCTTCCACAACGGCAATGTCATCATGAATCAGGATAAATGTCCGTGTCACAGGGCCTGAACCATGTTACAGTGGTTGGAGGAGCAAGATAGTGAACTCACGTTCAAGTCTTGCCCACCATAATCACGTGATATCAACCCAAGAGAACACATCTGCGGTGCTACCAGGGAACACTTCCGCGCCCACAAACGTCTCGCCCGTAATTTAACGGAACTGCGTGACCTGTGCGTAGAAACCTGGTACCAAATACTTACAAAGGTGTACGAAGAACTTATGGAACACATGCCACTCCGAATTAGTGCTATATTGCGTTCCAACTGTGGCATTGTAAATAAAATGTACTCGTACTTCCAGCCTCGTGTAAATATCACAGTTGGCAAGTGTCATATTATATATATATATACATTGTGGCACTTGTCAACTGTGATATATAAAGCAGATGTATTCAAACCCGACCAAAAACTGTGTATTGGGAATGTGAGATGGCGCACAAGCCACCTCGCTAGCGGCAGCGGTCGCTTATCAGCAGCAGGGCCTGCGGGCTGCTCGTCTGGGCTGCGGCCACTGGGTTCTAGGAATTCTCCCTCTTTTCTCTGCTGCCCAACTTCCGGCACTTCGTACCACATTGTTGGCTTCGAGGAGTGTTTCGTGTCTGGCAGCAGAAAAGTTTGTTTTTATGACACAGATTAAAGTGACTAAAGCAGATTAAAAGTGAACAGATATAATTAAACATCGGAAACCCTTCTCACAGGAGAGAAAGGAAAACTTATTAGATGGACTTAAAAGGTATTTGGATCAGGACGATCATCCAGAAAGAAGTTATTATAAGCGCTCCATAGTGGGCTTGATTCAGTCATAAACTGTCTTTTATTGAATACAGCCAGACAGAAATTCTGATTTCTTGCGTCTGTGTTTTACACATTGGTGTAGCTAGGTCAACAAGGGCCCCGGTGCAAAAAATTTATTTTGGGCCCTCAGGCCAGACGGGGGCCCAGTTTTTTGGTTCATGTGCTGGTAGGGGCTCCCTGAACTGAGGATGGGGGCCCTTGAATTGCCCTTAGGGGCCCCGTGAGCAGTGGTTGAGGCCCCCTGAGCAGCGAGGGCCCTTAGAGGTCGGCAGTTTGCCGAAAGGGCTCGTGGGTCCTCTGAACTGCACTTGGAGGCCCTTAGAGGTGCGTTTTGGGGCCCCTTGAGGTATGCTTGGGGGCCCCCTGAGCGTAGGGGCCCCGGTGCACTACACCGCCTAGCCCCATAGTAGCTACGCCCCTGGTTTTACATGTGTACCTAGGGACACGGAAAAAGTAAGGACACTTTTCTTTTCATACTAATACTTTTGTACTCGACATATTTTACACGATACTTGTACTCATATCAGTATTTTATCGCAGAAATCGATACCAAAATACGATGGAAAAACTAGTGGCAGTACTACAAAGCCATACCAAGAAAAAGTGAAGATATAATTCAATACACATGGTTGTGTGATGTTTGGCCCCTAGGACAAGAAAAGGCACATGCCAAGATGACAACCGATTTGTCTTTTTATGACGATAGCAATGTCGTTTTTAGAACTTGAGAATGTTCTGAGAACTTAGTTTAGACATTCTGTAGTTTTTATTTTAAAAAGGAAGGAAGGAGTCTCGAACTCTCAACTCGAAAACATATGGGTTAGGTCACATCATCATTGGTTCTCAACGTTGTGGCTGCCTTGGTTTGTATTGAATGTGCGTCAAGAAAGGATTAGAACACATTGAAGAAATCATTGAATCGCAATGTCCTGCTTGCAAAATCCTAGATTCAAAAACATTCACTTCCAGGATGTCACAGCTTGAGCCAAGGCAGTGACTACTACAAGGTGTTTAGCAGCAGTAAACACTGATGTCGCCTCCTCCAGTGATTCACATAGTGATTCTTCTATTGATATAATATCTGCATATGATTTTTGGAGTCTTTTCAAGACCTTCTCACATACAAAACAAATACGCAAAAGACGAACTACAACTCCTCTTTACAGTCTACTATGGGAATGAAAAGGATGAAATCATCCTTTAATTGGCAACACCAATATCATTATTGTCGACTGACCCTTTGGAGCAATGTGAAGATATAAAAGTAGTACTCACTGACTTGTATATGTCACGCCTGAATACCTGACAGTTCCACCATTGTCAGTTCCCGCAGAAAGTACACTGCAGACAGTGCTGCCAGAGGCAAGCAACAAATTATCATCGAAATGATTAGATAAATTGTTGTTTTTAATTGATTGACCGGAGGAAGAGCGGAAAGTATAAGATTAGTAGACCTATGTGTTTTAGCTACTTAGTTCCACAGCTTAATGACTCATGGAATTTGCTGTTGATTTGAATCATAACAAAAATATAAATTTAGCCTGGTTAAGTATAACCTTGTTTTAATTTATAATTCATATTTTTACATATTACCACTATAAAAAGGAACGTGATTTATTGCTTCAAATTTCATCATCATACGAAATACTGACCGATTAAGATATAAAAATTAAAAAAGGAATAAAATCTGAAATTTAGCGCGCAAGTGTAAGCCTTTTGCCTTAAAAACAATATTAAATAAAAGAAAATATCAATCCCACTGCATGTTTTGAAAAATATCATGTTATCGATACTTTTCTTTCGATATTTCGAGGTGTCTATACTTTATCAATTATTTAGTGAGTACGATACTTTTTTTCCGATACTAATTTCATGAGTACAGTATCGATACTTTCATTCGATACCGTGTCCCTATGTGTAGGTCGAAATTTCTTTACTTGTCGTTTAACTTACTAGTCGACTAATTATGTAATAGTTAGATAGTTCGCAAATCTGCATAAACTAATGCATGTTTATAAAAAAAATCGAAGGTGATTATGAACACAAATCAAATACAAGTACATGACGCCTAGATCTCTGGTGATGTCTTAAATAGAAAGTTTTAAACATTTACGACACGAAAATCATTTTAGACAGTAGCAAGTAGGAAAAGCGTCGAAACAACCCCTTATAATAGCGACTGAGGAAGAAAGATCAAAACTATAACATAACCGCTGTGTGGACCAATCGCATCGCCGCAAGCATTTATCTACAGTGACGTCATTCTTATTGCAGTGTTCAGCCCAAGGCCACAACGGTGACAGCAGGCCAAACTAACTTGAAGACTGCTTCGAACAATAATAAAGATATCTCTGAAACTGATATTTTCAAGCATCGCTGGTGGGCAGCTTCTCTGTGTAATGTTAATTTTATTGGAAAAATATTTATTGCGTTTTAAATTTTGTAAAACCTTGAAAAATATAATGTTTGATCATTTAACTGAAATCTACCGTTGCTCACTCATTTTATTAAGCTATGTGTGAATTATTTTAACTCAAAAGAAGTGTATTGTATTTCTTACTTCCGATATGATGCCTGCAAGACCTGAAAGAAATCGTAAGCTGGATTTGGTGGGTTGGGTAGGGGAGGACGGAATTCTCCTCGTAGTTCCTGCATCCGCCACCAGAGCGCTGGGTGGGTGCTGTTGTCGCTGGTCTCCCAACGTTCAGTCGGGAGTGTGGCATGGAAGAAGGAAATATATGGAGGAGAAGTGACGTTAAATTAGTGAAGCAGGCTCGCGCATGCGCAGTGCGGCAGCGGCGATATTGCTCTTCAAAACAATTGCGATGTTCCCAGTATATCCCGAAAACTAAGCAAGATATCGAAAAATTTTATTCTTTATTTTCGATTTGTCTCGTCGTGTTACATAAGGATCGATCATTAAATTTGACTTTTGCGAAATTTTTCTTCTCCATTTCAACTCAGGACACCTCACTTTTGATACAGTATATCTCTAGAACTACGTCAGATATCGAAAATTTTATTCTTTATTTTTCATTTGTCTCGTCTTTTTAAATAAGAATCCATCATCAAATTTGACTTTGACCAATTTTTTTCTTCTGAATTTCAACCAAAACCATTTCTCATTTGGGACAGAATATCTCGAAAAGGGCAGACTGACATAATTATGCTACTACAAATAGTCAAGCTCTTGCAGATTGCAAATAAGCAAGAACAGTTGATTAGTAAGGGTGCTTCCTGTTAGTGCTAGGTAAGTCCCTTTTAATATTTTGGTTGACAAAGAACCCTTTATACTCTCTCGATGAGTGCCTAAAAAGTGATATAAAAATTCAGTTTTAATGATTTTGTTACATATTCTTTCTCTAATTTTGTGTGACTTAAATTTTAATTTAAAATGTTACAGTCTGATTTCATCATGACAGCTGTTATAATTTAGTAAGATAATCCGTAATAATTCTGAAAATTCGGAACGCGCTTAAGAAAAGTGGAATTTCTCAATCTGATGTTGAGAAACTTAACTTTAATAAGTGCATACAAAATAAAGAATTAAGGAAAATTGCACCAAAATCTTCACAAGAGAAAGCTATTTATTTTATTGTAAATACAGAGAGGCACATGGGAATATATCGAATGAAATGGAAATGAATAACACTGAAAAAAATTTTGCTAAAGGTCCCAAAATTTTTGAAATTGATCTTTATCCAGCCTACAGTTAATGATGACTAAATTCATTCTGTTCAGCCTGATTTTCGTGATGAAACTATAAACTTCCATCATGATAGTGAACTCCAGCCTAGCAATGAACCTACTTTGTTATCAACAACACATACTAAGCCTACTACTCTGAGTTCAAGTAGTTCCAGACTACTTCCACACATTTCATCACTTCCACAGGCCTAAAACCTCCCAACATTTCATACAAAGTCAAGAGGATATTTGGAATGAAAACGTTTCTTGGGCTGATATTTCTGGAGAATGGGGAAGCCATCCAAGAAAAACAGTCAAAAGAAAAATGTTTACAACTAAATACAGCATTTTGAATATAGTCGAAGTAAAAAGGTATGCCAATTTTTGTAAACTATTTTAAACTCTTACATGTTCATTCATTGGTCTGATTATCCTACATTCCCAGGAATGAGAGGTAGGTTTTTGGAAGTATAGTATATTATTCGATTCAGCGT
>JARYHS010007571.1:0-11000 GCA_031002005.1 Vandiemenella viatica
CGTAATACAGAACTATCGGCGCAGTCTTTATGCACAGTGTGTACATTGATCACAATTTAAAATTGCGATCTCAAAATCTTTTGCGTACAATAGGCTACAAGAACAACCAGTAAAAGAAAATTTAACTAAATATTTCTGAAGTTATGGATCTAAAGGAGACAGAAGAAGCGACAGAAAATTCCGACACCGACCGAACTAGTGTTAGTATTACTGATACTAGTGAATGTGGTACCGACATAGAGGATGAATAAAATTATGTTACCTATAGAGATACACTTATGAATCATTATGTGAGACATTATATGATTCAGTAAGATTTAAAACAGACTTGTAAAATGGAAGTTCCTTAAATAAAACTATAATTTATCAAATATATTGTTTTTCCTGAAAAAAAAAAAAAAAAATTTAGAAAAAAAACACGGGTGTTATGTTTTTTTTCACAAAGCTAAAAAAAACATTTTTTTTTTTTCAATTTGCAACACTAGCTATACCACGTAATATTTAACTGTGGTTTGTGCCACACTGGTTGCGATCAATCTGGAACTTCTTTCATTCAAACCATTTAATGATTTCAGTTTTTAAAAAAAACTGGTAACTAAAATGCCAATTTAAACGAAATAATACCTTTCTTCAAGTGTAACAACTGCTTAACTAAATAGAACTGTTATAAAATAAAATTAAATGTAATTCCTCGTGCCGTGCACTGTAGCAAAAAGATTCTAGTTTCCCTGCGGGTCCAAGTTGCATTTCAACATAACCACATACTACTCTATACCTGCCACCAGAGAAACAATACTTCAATCTCACGCATATTAATACATGTATCATATCAAATTTTAGTGGCAATAATGCATCGCTATATAAATTTGGGTTCTAACATCATCACTGGGACTCATAAAGGAATTGTCCTTTTTGTCTGTAAATTGTTACACATGTTCGACACATTATGTTGCTTAATGTTTGTTGCTCTCAGAGCTGTCGAATATGTACATACCTCACACACTTCACTCAAAAAGTGCCGTAAAGCGAGCGACTGGGAGAAGCTATGCAGCGTAGTATAAGGATCTCGCACACGTTGTTTGAATGATATTATTCGGGAATATGTTATTATAACAGCCACCAAAAATATAATTATGAAACAAATCACACACACAAAACTGTAACAACTTTGAACCGTTAGCGAACGAAGGAATTTAGTTTTTATATTTGAAATGCAACCTGTACCAAAATGGCGTTTGGTTCTTGTTGTTAAAGCATAATTCGTTAGATTTATTAAGCATTTCAACTATCATTATCATGATTTTCGAGCCTGTGGATAGGTTGCAATGTATCCTGGACCAGAAAGGACATAGATGCTTTCTTTTGTAGCTTAATGGAATTTGATTTAATTATAAAATTGGTTTGATTTTCATCGTTTTTGGTCATTTTGTTGCAAGTAATATTAGTATCGCCAGAGGTCGCATATGATAACAAATGGCGTACTCTAATAACTTAGTGTATAACGTTACGGCAGATTTTTTGTATTTGCTTGAAGTTTGTGCATTATATACTATCTTGATGGATGTATTAGAAACATATTACTAAATAATATAGTCGAAGGAACGTCTGCGATATCATTATACATCACTATATGCCGTCTCCCAGTTCACCGCTTAACGTTACGGCACTTTTCGATTGAAGATTGTAAGGATGTATATATTTTACAGCTCTAAGAGCAACATATATTAAATAATATAACCCATTGATCGTGTGCAACAGTTTTCAGACCAAAACCACAATTCCTTAATGAGTCCCAGTGACAACCAAATTTGATCAAAGATCTTCAACAAAACAGAATGGTGAAAACCAAAAAATCTTCAACAAAAAAGAAAGTTGTAAAACCTTTCTTTTTTGTGATCTGTGAGGCAGGCAGATATTACAACGTTTGAATAGCTGACATAGTTACATATTGCGGAAATACGAATAATAGCCTCAGTAATATTATACAGTGAAAGCAAAGAAGATTAAAATAAATCTTATAAAATTACATTATGCCTTGTAATATTTGTTTTAATTGTTTGTAGGCTGCACAGTTCGCGATCAGTGTGCAACTATTTTCGTTCAAATGATTTAATAATTTCAACTATAGGGCACAGTTTAAATTACTTTGACATAAAAAACTCCTATATTATTTATCCCCTCTGCTGTAGCATCAAATGCCAATTGTAATTCTGACCCAAGCTAAGTAACAATCTAATCAAAGCTTTCGCTAACATTGATGTTCGAAAATTAAATGTTTTATCTTACATATCTATGGACAAAGAATCTAAGAAATACTTCTATTTATCCAAAGAATAATACGTAAATATAAGCATCTAATGACTGCAATGACGATTTAAACGCAATACATACTTTTTCTTCAGTGTTCTGTCAGTTAATTTATTCGCAGATGGTCAGAAATTAATTAATAACGTGTTTAACCAAGAAGATTGCTGTAAAGCGTGCCGCCATGGCGCGATGTGAGAGTGTGACGTCATGACGTGACAGGTGACGTCATATATGACAGACTTGCTTATTATAATATTAGATTTTTCATTGGTATTGACCAAAGGCCACAGACATAGGCATTAAAAAAAAACAATTAAAGGTAAACAACGAATATTTTATTTTATTTAATGTATTTGTTATACATATTATATATAAATTTTAGCTTTAATTTAATTTAATTTAATTTAATTGCAATGGAGCACACGCTCCGGTGGCAATTTCCCTACACACCAAACTTCCCCCTATCCTGCACCCACCTACATTTGCCCTCTACAAATTTTAACTTTAAATTCTTTTAACGTTTTCGGTAGGTTATTCATCATTCCCCTTGGTAACTCATTCCAATCCCTGACACCCTTACCTAAAAAAGAAAATCTTCCCACACCCTTGTGCCTGAAATCGAGTGCCAGCTTGTGGTCATGATCATCTTTTCCCTTCCATGCACTACTTTTCATACCTACTGCAATGTCTTTCCATGCCTCATTGCCAGTATACGCCCTGTACACTCCCATGACCCTCCTCATCCTCCTCCTGTCTTGCAATGAATCCCATTCCAGCTCCTTTATCATATCTGTCACTAATTGCATTCTGGTATAATTTCCAGAAACAAATCTAGCAGACCTTCTTTGCACCCTCGCCAACTCCTGTATTTGATACGTAAATAGGGTCCCATACTACACTACCATATTCGAGCAATGGTCTGACCAAAGTTTTGTAACCCAATTCCTTTACTTTTCTCGTGCATCCCCTCATCACTCTCTCCAACAAGTGCAGGATTTTGAAACCTTTTCCTACCACCTGTCCAATGTAAACTTTAACGATGCCAAATCCGAAGTTTTCGCTTCACGTATTAATGTATAGATTAAAGAATTCACTGTTACATAATACAGCTGTGTCAATTGTTGGAAAATTAGTTGAGATTAGGTTAGATGTAATCTTGTAGTTCAGGCAGGAGAAGGACTGGGCAGGACGGAGGAATGCTTACGGCCGGCTACAACGTGTGATAACCGCCAACGAAACAAGTAACTCCCAGTTACCTGAAGTAGTAGTCGAAATACTGCCCCAAAAGAACACTAAATAATAACAGTAGCAGTGGTGCAAACATCAGAAAACATCCTTATTCGCCCTGCCTATAGATCAGCAAATAGAATTCGAAGAAAATTCGCACCGACGAATTTCGAAACGTAAAAGTATAATCGAAACAGAAGCAAAGTGTCAGTAACAGAACAAACAGATTTCTTGCGTACGCTGATGGAATTATACCGAAACAAAAAACAAATATAGAGAAACAGCACATCTGGAAATTAGCAGATTAGCATAACAGGGAATGAAAGAAAGCTGCAATCCTATGCAGCATTCACCAAGGAGGCAGGAGCTAGTGAAATCTGGGAGGTGTCCGCTAGCTCGGAACACACGGACAGGTAGGAAGCGTTCATAAACTACGTGGCACGGTCTAGGGGGAAAGGAAGGGGTTGGCTGCGAAGCTACGCATTAATATTATTTGTCACAGTTAAAATGAAGTACAGAACACACAACAGCATGTGCATATTTATATCCGTCCTTTAATTATCTCTGGATGTAATTTACGATAGTCTGATAAGAGAAAACAGTACAAAATGTCTCCTGGAGTCACTAGGGAAAAAAGTGTCGAGCTACGTAGCGGGAGGGGAGTAAAGGCAGAAACCAAGTCGGGCTATGCGGGAGGAGGGGTTAGGGAGGGTTTACAGGAGACCAATAAGGTGCTACGTAGTTTATGGACGTTCCCAAACAGCTGATTGCGGAGATTACCTGGGCTGTGGTGCGATCAGATTTCACAGCACCTCGAGACGGGGATAACAGTGTACACTGAAACACTACCGACAGCTGACACGGCTAAATAGGTATCGCCGGATTGCCAACATATTCCCTGCCGGTAATAACGGTGGATTTTTAATCGATAAAACATTTTTTTCTAGTAATGTCCATAAAATTAGTAATAGTAAGTCCCTCAAAACAATTTGCTAATTTCAAAAAAGAGACATTCGCGGAGTGATACATTTGTGGCTAACAGTAAAAATGAATTTTCAGTCAATAAAATAAATACTGCTGGCATTCGTAAAATCAATAGTAGTAAAGCTTTTCAAAATACAGAAACCTTAATAGGTTCTGTACACCGAAGATGGCGAGTGAGCAGTTAACGCTGTGGCCTCGCATTCAGGTGGACGCCGGCTCGAATCCCCGTCCCGGCATCAAGATTCGGGATTGCGTGGTTTCCTCAAATCACTAGAGGCTAATGCCGCGATGCTTCCTTCTAAAGGCCTTGGCTGAATTCCTTCCCGTTCGTTGCCCCCAGTTCCATTTAGCCTCTAATGACTTCGTAAAGCCATAAGCAAAAAATAAATAAATAAATATTTCGAGGCCATTAAAGGTGTAGTAAACGACTTTGATAGTGGAGAGGCTATGACAGTTAATCAGAACAAGAAAAGCATTTAACAATTCTAGTATTAAAACCATAGCTGTGCTTAAGATTAGCTTCCGCCCCCCCCCCCCCCCCTCATACCCTCCAGTATTAAGAAGCATGAAGCTCAAGGTTAGACTGAATCTATTAAGTTGATGAATAAAATTCGCATTGCCAGAGATATTCCTGTGTAAACTTAAAGTGAAGTTTGAAAATATCTTAAACCATAACCCACGTTTTGAACCTTTGTGTCACATTGATAGTTTTAGTAATGGGACGGGTGAATTTTTTCCAGAAACAATGACTGCTAATACAGCACCCAGTTTCACATACTGCCCAATTACATCGTAGAATGTGGAACCGTCCATATCAACTTATAAAAATATTTTGACAGATCAAAGAAACATTCTCACTATTGAATGTTTGGAAGAGTAGGCTACCAGATTGTTTACATTTACAAAATTAAGAAAAAGTTAAATAGTTGTTAATTATCGGATTTGTAAATACGTTATCCAACTACTTTCTAATTGCATGGTGATTTTGAAAAAAAAAAAAAATTCTAAAAATTACTATGTTTATATTATATAATGTTGCATATTTTGACACTCTTCACACATATTTTAAATATTTTTCATGCATATTTGAGGCATATTTTTAACTTTTGTGTTGCATATAATCCGGTCTCCACTCATAACACTACCAAAAAATGGTAATAAATAGTAACAGTAGAAACGATAGTAATACCGGAACAGATATCAATACAAATCCTGGTCACCGTGCTCAATCGATAAACCGATACAATTCCGACTTAACTGGTGCCAACACCAATTGAAAGTATAATCGAAACAAAAGTATGCGACGTACTGCAAGCAGCATTAGAAATAGATTGCCTATGCACGCTTATGAAATTATCCAGAAACGAAAAATAAGAACCAAGTCCAGATAAGGTGTAGTTGTAGTTATTAGCATAATTAGGATATTGCCTTAATTGAATACAATGTATCTGTAAATGTAAGTAACACTCGCCTGTGGATGGTGATGTGGGAACGTACTGCTGGCTCGGAACATACAGGCAGAAACAGCTGAGTACAGAGGTAGTGACGTAAGATATCACGCCTTATGCAGCGCTTCCAGACGAGAAAGACAACGAGCGACAGGAAGGGGAAACGATGCTATCATATTCCTTTGGGGACAGCCATTAATTACGTGAGGTGAAATAGGGGGGGGGGGTCCGGCGAAATCTCACCAGATCTCACCAGGGGGGAGGGGGGGGGGGTTCTACGGAAGTCTCACGTGAGATTTTGCGAAAAATTTGGGGACAGTAGAGCCAAAAAAAAGGTATACAATTTGCGCCAAAGTCGATTTTAGGATGGTATTTCCTCAAAAAAGTTAGGGTGTGACCTAAAAAAAAAAGGTTCCCAGGGCGATTTCTAGGGGGGGTTCTCACGGACCAGATCTCACCAGAGGGGGGGGGGGGGGGTCCGGCCAGATCTCACGAAATCTCACAAAGGGGGGGGGGTCCAGAAATCCGGAAAAAACACCTCACGTAATTTGTGGATGCCCCCTTTCAGGTACTAGAGATAAATTTACAATCTATAAAAAGAAATTTTTCTAATAACACCCATACAATCAAATTTGATAGGTTTTCGAACAATTTGTAGCCCAAGTCCTGGGGGAATATTTCCTTTTGATGTAAATTAGCTGCGATATTTGAGTTAAAAATGTTCAAAGATTACAATCCATTTTTCGTTGATCGCGATTAACGCAAAAACAAATAATCGGATTATTTTGGGATCTCAAATTATAAACAGTCTACTATATCGACAGGGGTAAAGTAGGATATGCTTAATTTTGTTATGAAGGTGTACAACTGATAAACTTCACATAATAGTGGCCAAAATATCGTATTAATTTTCCGTTCAACACGATTCACACAATCGGTCGAAATTTAAAGACAGTTTGAATAATATGTAACCCACAATCGGAAGGTAATAAAAATAAGGTATGCTAAAATTTGATGTGAGTTTGGAGCGATGAGAAATCTGAGATTAAAGTGTTCTGTAATCAGTGCCCATTTTATGTTGAGCGCAATCGACGCAAAATTACCGGTCGGATTTTCGATTAATCTACAATTAAATTAAATTTATTTAATTTAAATAATTTCGACGGATTGCACGCTCTGATGGCGATTTACCTACACCCCCATTGCTTCCCCTGTTTTTTTCGCCTACTTTTGTCCTCTACGATTTTTTTTTAATCAAATCATTCATCATTTCTCTCGGTAACTTATTTCAGTAGCTGATCCCATTACCTACAAAAGAAAATTTTCCGACTCCCGTGGCCTGGAAACTAATGCCAATTTGTGGTCATCAAATTATAATCATCTGCCGTACGTCACACGTTGAGTGTCGTTCTTTGATGCTGTTTGGCCAGCTCTTCAACACTGATACCTGGACGAAGACGTTGCTGGTCTTGGTGATTAAGTAGACGTAATCGGTTACTGCTTCGCCCGTGGTGGGAGGAATGCCGACAGTTACATATTCACGGCAAAATCCCGACGCTCTGTGGGTCAAGGAATGTTGAATTCATGAAAAGTTTCCGAAATCGAGCGTCCCATGTCTCTAGCGCCAACTGCTACTGCGTGTCAAAGAATTTAATTCCTGTCTTGCGAGAATAATGTCAGCAAACCATTTAAAACACTCACAAAAGTATAAATGAAAGCCCCGAGATTGAACGGTATTTCTATGGGACTATTTCGCATTGCTATCGTCGCGTCGTCTGGGTATTTGTATCTTCGAATCGCGTGACCGACCGTGGTGGGTGAACGGTTAACGCTCTGGCCTCGCATTTGGGAGGACGCGGGTTCGAATCCCAGTCCGGGCATCCAGATTTAGGTTTTCAATGGTTTCCCCAAATCACTCCAGGCGAATGCTGGGATGCTTTCTTCAAAAAGGCAGAGGCCGAATTCCTTCCCCTTCCTTGTCCTCAGTCCCATCCCGCCTCTAATGACCTTAGCTGTCGACAAGGCGTAAAGCCGTAAGCAAAAAAAAAAAAAAAAAAAAAAAAAAAAAAAAAAAAATCTATATATATATATATACACAGGGTGTTACAAAAAAGGTACGGCCAAACTTTCAGGAAACATTCCTCACACACAAACAAAGAAAACATGTTATGTGGACATGTGTCCGGAAACGCTTACTTTCCATGTTAGAGCTCATATTGTGGACGGCTGTGATACAATACGCCATTCTCCAGGGCTGCATCAGCGCATCAGGGATTCCATGCGACGGAGGGTGGATGCATGTACCCTCGCTAACGGAGGACATTTTGAACATTTCCTGTAACAAAGTGTTTGAAGTCACGCTGGTACGTTCTGTTGCTGTGCGTTTCCATTCCATGTTTAATGTGATTTGAAGAGAAGTAATAAAATGAGCTCTAACATGGAAAGTAAGCGTTTTCGGACACATTTCCACATAACATATTTTCTTTGTTTATGTGTGAGGAATGTTTCCTGAAAGTTTGGCCGTACATATATATATATATATATATAAATAAAGAATCTCGTGAGTTTTGGCACTGAAGTTTAAGTGTTCACAAGTTACTATTCATTTTGTGCTGACTGAACTTGAAATGTTTACCACGATTTCACTGCACAAGCGGCAAAATATTATTCCAAGAAATTAACATGCAGTTTTCTCTCTCTTTGCGCAGCGGATCTAATCGACACTGGAGAATTCCGTATTCTGTTTTGGTACTGACTATAACACGTGTTAACATAGTATCAAAGGCGGGAAACGATTGAAGCAAGGAACGGCCAGGAATTCTGGCGTGGTCTTTTAAGCTAACCGTCCCGTAATTCGCCAAGAGTGATTTGGGAAAATCACTGGAAATCCATATCTGGATGGGGATTCGAACCCACGTCCTCCAGTATGCGATGGGAGCATTATTCTCACAAACACAATGCTTTGTACTTTGGGGACATCCATTAATTACGTGAGGTGAAATAGGGGGTGGGGGTCCGGCGAAGTCTCACCAGGGGGGAGGGGGGTCTACGGAAATATCACGTGAGATTTTGCGAAAAATTTGGGGACAGTAGAGCCAAAAAAAGATCTACAATTTGCGCCAAAGTCACGTGAGATTTTGCGAAAAATTTGGGGAAAGTAGAGCCAAAAAAAAGGTCTACAATTTGCGCCAAAGTCGATTTTAGGAGGATATTTCGTCAAAAAAGTTAGGGTGTGACCTAAAAAAAAGTCTACAAAAGTTTCCAAGGCGATTTGCAGGGGGGGGGGGGGGTTCGCACGGACCAGATCTCACCAGAGAAGGGGGGGGGGGGTCCGGCCAGATCTCACAAAATCTCACCAGGGGGGGCCAGAAATCCGGAAAAACATCTCACGTAATTTGTCGGTCTGTTCGCCTGGTAAATTACCAGGCGAACAGAGCGAAATTGTGGGTAGCAGGTAGTTTATTGGGAGCGTCCATAAAGTACGTGGGTCGGTCTAGGGGGGGGAGGGGTTTGCTGGAAAGCTACGCTGGGGGAGGAGGGGGGTTCCGTGCCAGGCCATGTAGGTTAATTGTCACAGTTAAATGAGGTACAGAACACACAACAGCATGTGAATATTTATTTACGTCATTTAAAAGTCAGGCAAGAGAAAACAGTACAAAATTTCATCTGGAATCAATATGGGAAAAAGCAACGTGCTACGTGGAGGGGTTTCAGGCTAAAGCCACGGTGTGTGTGTGTAGGGGGGGGGGGGGGGGTTTACAGAAGGCCAAAATGGAGCTCCCATTACAAGTTAAACGAGATGCCGGCCTCGGTAGCGTAGGGGCTAGGTTACTGGCCCCACGTACCGAAAGTCGCCGGTTCGAGTCCGGCCGAGGGCATGGGCGTTTAAGTGTTGTGTGTTAGTGTGCTTGTCGTGTCCGTCCTGTGGTGTGTCTGGAATACTTGAAAGATATATATACACGTATAGAAACTGAAAAACACTGGATGAAATAAACACATACTTGAGCTGGCTGTACGGAGAAAGGAAGCCAAATGCAATTAAAAAAAAAAAAAAAAAAAAAAAAAAAAAAACAACTTAAATGAGTTGAAGCTATTTAGAATTAACAGCAATGCCATCTAGTTAAATGCAACTGTAGACAAGCCAAATACCCACTGTAACCCCGGGACCACACGCTTGGCACTTGTCACAACCTCCAAGCCTCTACAAACGCTTGGTTAACCTTGGGGAGACAAACATCGTGATCCACACGTTTGCCAGTGCGCTTGTATGTTGTGAGGAAGCAAGTAAGACGGACGTCGAGGTTGTGTCGGCCAAAACTTTTGCCCTAACCCATTGTTAGACAAATAAAAAAAAAATCGAGAAAGACGACAATGAAAATCGTGGACGTTAAAAATCCATAGAAAGCGTACCATTTAATTGGCCGGATTCATGCAACTATGATTACTATTTAGCTTCATGTATATATTTCATTTAATGTAAGTATATTTTTTATAATTAGAATTCTATAATAATTATTGTTTTAACGGCATTATAATATCTTTATCCGTCAATTTTTGATTGCAGAGAATTTATGGAAGAAACATTTAATGAGCTTCTTTTTGAGCCATCTGGGCAGTTTGATAATTCCTGCCGGATGAGCTATGCTGATTCTGAATATTCGCTGAATGAAATTTCACCTATGACTTCTAAAGAAAATTCAACTCAGAGAAACTGTACTATACCAGCTAAATTCATATTCTTTTTTTTTTTTTTTTTTTTTTTTTTTTTTTTTTTTTTTAAAAATCTGCATGACAGTTTTATTTAAAATTTCACTAAGACGACTCCAAACATGACCTACTTTTTTATGGTCTTTGCAGAGTTTTATTTGGCAGCTTTCGGGTAATTTTAAAATATCCTCGTTGGACAAGTTATTCATTTCTCTTGCAGCACTTTTATACAACAAAAAGAAACGCACGTTTTGTCCGCCGTCAGGGTACAATCAACACGATTCAATTTGTGACGGTTTGAGGTAGGCAAGCGTGTGGTCCCGGCTC
>JARYHS010007572.1:0-12527 GCA_031002005.1 Vandiemenella viatica
TGACTGTTACGTGAATAAAAGTTCACTATAAACTTCAAACAAATCGTAGGTCCAAGTTTTCAAGACGGATCTACCACAAATAAAAATAAAATCACATGACTTGAAAGAGTCAGTATCTTCGAGAAGGGAGAATATATTAATTTCATGGATATGGAGCAACTTGAATCAGGTAAAAAAATTTCCGTCGATTAATAAAGGAAAGACGAAAGGTTTGCTTCATATTCTTGATTTCAAAAACTCAAACGAATTTTATAAAGACATTTGTAAATAAATTGAAAAAAAAAAGAAACCAATGATATTTATATTTCATTCTAAGAATGTTTTTCGTACTGATTATAAATTTTCAGTCTTAAAAGTGTGTTCATGCTGTTTTTACTCATGCTAAAATTGTAATTTTTGTCTCTTCTGTAATATTCTAATTTTGGCACTTACACTGTCAAGGTCGCAATTATTATTCGACCATGTCAGTCACACAACCAGCGCAATCAAGTTTCTTTTTATTCTATTCTATATTAGCATTACATATGTTACAGTGTGGACAATGCAGGAAGAACACAATATTTACTAATTAAAACCACCCATACATCAGAGCGAAAAAATTACTAAATAATTCTTAAGGCATAAGAATAATATTCTACTCGTATGATAAAAGACACGAAGCTATAGTAGCCAGAAATGTATATTTCGACACTGTGTAAGCACCTTAGAATTTTGGGCAAATTCTAGTTTTGTTTAGGCGGGACTTAGAAATTTCGAGAAGTACAGTTTTCAACTTTAAGTAATTTCCCTGTAATCTTGCTCACAGTTGTAATTCATTATAAAAATCATTTTAAAGTGTAATTATCATATCGGGAAATGGTTTAAGAGATATTCCCGTTTGTGCAAGTTTTGAAACACGCGATCAGAATAGTGGAGTTCTAAGATTTGTAATATCTTTAAATCACGTAAAGCTACAACCGAACTTTTATCACCAGCTGTAGTCAGCACTATCCCCGATATTTTGGCAATAAAATTAAGTAATTTGGTAAAGACTAATTAGCGATTTTAATTAAGAGAAAATAATAAGCTTTTTTATTAAAAGAGATATCAATTTAAATTTTACATTAGCAGATAGCCCTAATTAAGACGATTTCAGACATATATGGGTTTTCATCAAAAGTTTAAGCATTTGTCCGGTAATTAAGTTTTGTGTAAAATAGATTGTCGCGGATTGTTGTGCACGCGCGTAAAAAGTTCTAGAACACTTCGGGATTTTACCCAAATTTGAATGTATCACTACGCGGAGTCTTAAACAGCTAAAACTTTAAAATTAATTACTCTAAATTTCTCAAGAGACTGCCGTCGGATTTCTAGTAGATAAGTCCAGATACTATCAAAGTTTAAACATTTTTATAGTCGGGATCGTCAAATAAATTTCGTACTCTTTGAGCTACGCGGAGGAAAAAGATGTGATACAGTTGCTGACGTCACTGGTTCTCGTGGTTTCGATAAAAGAGCCGGTCTGTGCTTGCCGGGGGCTTTTTGTCTTCTGGTCTTTTGTCGGTTGCTGTTTGTCTGTTCCTGTTGGTCTCTTGTCGGTTACTGTCTGTTCCTGCCTGGCGTCGGCTTCGGTCTGTCTTTCGTCGCGCTGGTTGTAACTCGCCATGCGGGCTAGTTCAATCATGTTGGACCGTGTCGTGTTAAATCATAACTTCAATGACTGTTGAGAACTTTTAATTTTGCTAAAGGGGTTTCGGTCGGTTAGTTTTCTCTCCACAATCTGTAACTTTTGGATCGAGTGTTCGATATGCCTGCTCAACTGTAAATGTTCTTCGTGAACTTGTGACTTCGTGTCATAAACTTTAAATTTTTCCACCAGTGAACTTTTTTTTCGGTTTTCATAGTGGAACAGTGACAACCCTTTCCTCCGATTTGTGTGGTTAAACAGACCTTGTGTCGTCGGAACATTTCGGCGCACACCTACGGTCCTTACATGGGACTGTAAGGCTCGCGTTTGATTAATTTCGAACGGTGGAGGAGAAATTACCGACCTTTGTGCAACGACAGAAAACTTTTGGAACTTCGGGGAATAACCGCCACGAGGGCAACTACCTCACAATGACTTCGACGACTACGACACCGCCCGCTTCCTGAGGCCTGATGCAGCACCCGATACCAGATGAGCGTCGCTTCGCCATGGTACATCGCGGGGGCATCACGACTTCACGCCGTCTACCGTCCGGCGTCATAGCGGATCTACGAGACATGCCCGGGGGACTGACCACACCAACAGCTGTTTCCCGCGGCTCCGACAACGGCAGACCAACTTGCCGCAGCTCATCACGCAGTTTCCAACCAAGTTAAGTAAAAACTTTTTCCAACATTTCTTCGAGACCTACAAGTGAATTTTTTTTTATTTCTTATATGCAGCAGCATTTTACTCAGTGCACTATATTATTGCGTTGCAATCAGTTTCTACTTTCTGAGGCAGACTATTACAGTAAATGGTCTTTTATTTGTTCCGCGCGAATGTAACTTTTCAACTCTATTTTTGTTTACTTTGTGTGCAACGAATTTCTTTACCGTAGATGCGCCATATTTTTCATCTTGATTCAGTGCAAAGAGTATATTGATGTTAAATACATCGCACCACAGACAGTTTTTGGTAAAAATTTTCAAGTATTGGCTGTCTGATACCGTGTTCATCTTTGCTTTGTTTTGATGTCCAGTGCTTTTCGGGAATGAACATACATTGAGTGATTTTTCAGGTTAGACTTAAGTTTTGATAATTTCTGTGGTTTTTTTTATGTGCAATTTGTTTCATATTATAACTTTAAGTTTTACTTTTCGCTATCATGAAATTGGTAGATTATTGCCCAGCTACTAACATTCCGCTAGATACCAACCTAGAATTTCAGTGGCCACCATTTGAATCTGATGAAGTCAAGGCATTAATACTATCCCTGAGAGAAAAACATAATGCATTATTAACAATTGCCCATGTTCATTATTTCGGTTACTCAGAAATTAGTTCCTTCATTCTCGATGTCGAGCTTTGCTGTAGGGGTGCTAAGAAGTTTTTAGAATCTAGATTCAACTCACTGTCACATCATCTGCACTCTGCTGAAAAGAGTGCTAATGATTGCTACATTGTTATTTCTACGCAAATTTCTCCAGCATATCAGTTGGACGCACTTGTTGCTCCATTTAAACAGAACATAGATGATCGGGATTGTTGGCATAGAAAGTCCATAAGTGATTATTTAGATCGCTTAGCTCAAATTAAGCAAAAGGTTGATACACAATTTAGGGCTTTTTTGAAAGAGGTACCTTCCAAAGTGGAGCCTGAGGTACTACAAACTATTAATGACATGGTCAGGCCTATTCAACAAGACGTTCAGAAGCTGTATAATTTAGCCACTGCCTACATCCATGGATTATTAGAATACAACGCTGAAACAATTAATAAAGTACTTGTAGATTTTCAAATCTTTTCTGAGAAAGTAGTTCAAACTAGGCTTGCCTATATAGAAGCCCACTCAAAGCCATTGGAGAAACCAAACACACATTCCCTTCAGCCAATTCCTATTCAAAACCAACAGCTGCAAATACATACTGATGTTGTTGCTACACCTATTAGCACTACAGGCAGTATGCCCATAACTATTCCAGCTCAGGTGGAACAACCCCCTCCCACAATACCTCCTACTGACATGCAGTCATTTTTTAACCTATTAACAACAAAGCTAGATCAACATTTTTCCAGACAAAATGATATGCTAGATCGTTGGAACCAGGAAATCAAGCAGTCTTTCGATACTAATGATCCTACAGTAGATTCACCACCCCTAGTAGATCTAAGAGTAGACACAGAGGCATCGGCAATTACTAATATACCCCAGCCATCTGAGGAACAACCGGTGATACCCCCACTTATTGATTTTGAAACACAGGCTTCACCTGAAGTGGATATTTGTTTTGATTTGGTAGACACCCCAGCTGAACAGTTGATTTCTGATATTCTTGGGGATAACATTTCCATATTGGAAACCTTAGGGAATAGTGAGGACTTAATTGATTTCACAGCTGATATAGTAACAACCAGCTATCCTCAACCATTAGTTGTTAAAGAAACTGAGCATGTTTTGCCCTCATTGCAACATATTGTCACTGAACAGCTGATAGAAGACACAGCTGACCATGAAATACCCATCCCACCACAGCCCTCAGCTGAGCAAAACAGGATACCCCCTGCTAACCCAATTGTTGATGTTTGTTCTGATTCAGTACTTGACCCTACAGACCAGCTGATTTCAGATATTCAGTTGGTAGATTCTACGTTTAATACTGTTTGTTCACCTACCCCAACTAAGACTATTTGTAAGAAACTAAGATTAAGGAAACCCTCTTTTGTGGACAAACTAAAGTTGAAAATCCATGAACAGATGTTCCCTACCTCTACTACCAGAAATTGGCCATTGCTTATCAAACAACCAGCAAATATTTTGCACATTCAAAAACATACAATGTCCACCATTCTTTTTCAAACTTATTCAAGTCAGCAACAGACTGACATTTTAATTTCCTTTCATATTTTGGAAACTATACACTGCTGGGATGCCAGATTTTCCAGGGGCAGGCCACCCAGTAAACACAATTTTGATCATGTCATGTATTGTTCTGCAGCTACAGCTGTTATTGAAACAAGTTCCCACTTCACTTTTTCATTGGGCTCTCAACACAGGAAGGTTGGGAGAAAAAGATTTATTCTGAAAGCAGTTTGTTTTGGGAGGGGACCCAAGTTTAAAAGCAACCTCCACCCTTTCCCACCAGATGAGAATGCATTGTTTGATGACAGGAGGAATGTCCTTAAACTAAAAATATTTGCCCTTGATATACAGGGACCCACACAAATATTCCAACATGTTATGGTGTATATGTTAGTTGATGTTTTTTCAGATTTTGCCCAAATAGGCAACCACATTCATAGTAATAAGACAGTTCCTATTGCAAGAGATTTTGTTTATTTTTTCCCTTCTGCTATATTTCATATGTGTTTTGCTGCCTTCTTCATGAAGCAGATAGTAGTTTTTAAGGTTATATGGGAGCTTGAACTTTTGCCCAACCTTGTTTTTTCTTTTGTATACATCCAAATGTTATTTTGTGACCAGCTACCTAGGGAAGTTATTTGCCAGGCTGGGTTTGATGTGATATTTGATACAGTGGAGATGAAGCTGAGAGATGCTGACAATGACTGTCAAGGAGGGGAAGTTGTTTGTGATGATGAAGGAGTAGAGGTGCTTGTTGAATAAGGGTTGGCGATATTACTTGTGTTTCTATGTTTACAAAAAGGAGGGGGGAGGCTGGAAGAGAAGAAGTACCAATAAGGGGGGGAATGCTACACCATTTTAGGACCAGGACATGAAGCTAAGACTTGCCTGTGATCCATTATTATTATTATTATTGGCATTCCTACCCATCATTATTACTATTATTACCCTTGGGCCAGGAAGCGAAGACTTGCCTGCGAATCCCTTAATATTATTATTATCCCACAATATTATTATGTGCTAAGGCATTTTCGGCATCGACCCAGAGAGGAGATGACCTCATTTATATATATTATATTGCAATTGGAACACGCAGGGTGACCTCATTTTGTGCATGAACGTGAAGGAGGTGCAGTAGGATAGTCAGGACTCTGTTCCTGTGTTGATTCAGTTCCGCAGGCTTAGCAGAGCTCTAGGATTTTCCTGTTAAATGACATTCTGTTACATCTCATATATGGGCATGACACATTTCCCCATTCCCCAAACTTTGAGAGTGACTGTACAGGAACAGCACGAGCCCACCACATTTCCCCAATAGGCGCCACTGTCGTTGTTCATACATACATTTAGGATTAAGAGAAACATAGAACACAGTACATCAACATACTCTAAGGAGATTTGCGCTGACACAACTAAGTTGTTTGCAAGTATTGTACTTTCTAAGATGAGATTTCGAGGTTGATTTTAGTTTTGTTTTTCATTGTAGAAGATGGATCGGAGAATCTGTTTGCGTAGATATATTTACCCTTGTATTTTATAAGATGTAACATGGAGAGACTTGGAGAAGGCGAGATGATTTTTCCTTGCACCGAGAGAATTATTTGAAGGTTATTATGATAGGAGGCATACATACACTCCACACTTTTTGTTACAAAGCTATCCATCATTTTTATATATATATATATACCCCTTACACCTTTATAGGGTTTTGAACTTTGTGACCCCCTTTGCATACTTAATGACAGGATACTATTATTCATACACTGCATGGCAGGAGTATATTATACCTTATCATAGACGCCAACACAAGGTACCAGGAGTACCCATTTATATCGCATGAGGCGATTTGTATGTCCCTATTGATAGAACATATTTCCCTACATTGAGAAGATGTTTCTGATGTATTTTCATGTATATCCCTACATGTAGAAGTATTTACCTACACTATGAACCAGTGTACTGGTTCCTCGCAACTTTGTTGCCACTAACTACCCCGATTTTGTCGCAGCAGTGTAGGCCTACTGCTGCTTGGAAACTACGTTTACTTATAATTTTTCCCTGTCATATTTTTAGCATGGTTAAGTTTTATTTTGGGAACTACTCTCACTTCACACAGCAGTGTACTGCTGATTGGAAACTACGTTTCCTTATAATTTTTCCCCTATCCATTCTTAGGATGTTTACTCCCATTATGGGGACAACATTTTATAAATAACTACAATGCTTTATAATTATTATTATTGTAATAACTTCATTATACTGAGGTGATCAATTAACTTGGCAAGAACCAAGTACAATTTGTATTTCTTTACTTTAATTATAATACTATTTGTTCACTTTTATAACATGATTCCTAATGCATTGTATGTGAATATTTTCATTTGCTTTTCCTTACTATTGTAACTACCTTCCTTTGCTAAGGAAGATCATTATTTACTGTTCCATTTCCCTACAACTTGTGGGAACATTATTGTACTTACTAACCTATTGTAATTTCATTGTATTTTTCTCTTATGTACATGTTAGAGTTTAAGAACAGTTTGGCCACCACTAATTCCCATTGTTTTTTCTGATTTGTATGTTCACAGACCAGCTAGCTGACCGAGTTCCCTAGGCCACTCCTGCTGCGACAGGAACCGGGGAAAATGGACATTTCTCGGCAGATCTAGCTATAAGGCTATCGGTTTATATAATTTTGCGAGCCTTAAAGTCTGCAACCGTAACAGGACTTGGGTTTTCACCCATTTTAGGGAGTTCTGTGTTCAGTATTTAAAGGGAAAGTGGTAATTTAAGGCCATAACAAAAATCAAAATAATATTTAAACAAAGACGTTTATAAAACGAAAGACTTTCCTTCATGGAATTGCATAATATTTGTTCAAACACAACAATTTTCTATGTCTATTTTTGTAATATCATACACACTACTATCTACTTTTCGGAGAACAAATTTGAGGTTTTCTTAGGTTTATGGGTAATAACCTTTTCAATGTAACTTTGTAATTTGTATCTATAACCATTTATCTTTTGTATTCTTATAATTTGTCTGATATTTTGTGATTATTTGTGTTACACATGTTTATAATTTTGTGATAATCTGATATTTCACATTTTTGCTTTTTGATCATAATTTGTACAACATTTAATAATTTTTCAGTAATATTAATATTTTGAGAATGAATGAGTTTTTAAACCTTTTGTAGTAATTTTGAGTGAAAAAGGTTAAAGTTTTTGGTATTGTTAAAAGAATTTTTGGAGTATGAATGGTGGAGAGAAAGAACCGAACCGACATGCGATAGTTCAATTTTATGGGAATAGTTCATTTCTTTTGGGGATTTAAACTTTTCTTTTATTTTTTCAAGATATTCAGTTAGTTTTCTTTGGAAAATAACTTCAATCTTCAGGGGGCATGTAAGCACCTTAGAATTTTGGCAAATTCTAGTTTTGTTTAGGCGGGACTTAGAAATTTCGAGAAGTACAGTTTTCAACTTTAAGTAATTTCCCTGTAATCTTGCTCACAGTTGTAATTCATTATAAAAATCATTTTAAAGTGTAATTATCATATCGGGAAACGTTTGGTTTAAGAGATATTCCCGTTTGTGCAAGTTTTGAAACACGCGATCAGAATAGTGAGATTCTAAGATTTGTAATATCTTTAAATCACGTAAAGCTACAACCGAACTTTTATCACCAGCTGTAGTCAGCACTATCCCCGATATTTTGGCAATAAAATTAAGTAATTTGGTAAAGACTAATTAGCGATTTTAATTAAGAGAAAATAATAAGCTTTTTTATTAAAAGAGATATCAATTTAAATTTTACATTAGCAGATAGCCCTAATTAAGACGATTTCAGACATATATGGGTTTTCATCAAAAGTTTAAGCATTTGTCCGGTAATTAAGTTTGTGTAAAATAGATTGTCGCGGATTGTTGTGCACGCGCGTAAAAAGTTCTAGAACACTTCGGGATTTTACCCAAATTTGAATGTATCACTACGCGGAGTCTTAAACAGCTAAAACTTTAAAATTAATTACTCTAAATTTCTCAAGAGACTGCCGTCGGATTTCTAGTAGATAAGTCCAGATACTATCAAAGTTTAAACATTTTTTAATAGTCGGGATCGTCAAATAAATTTCGTACTCTTTGAGCTACGCGGAGGAAAAAGATGTGATACAGTTGCTGACGTCACTGGTTCTCGTGGTTTCGATAAAAGAGCCGGTCTGTGCTTGCCGCGGTCTATTCAGGTCTTTTGTCTTTTGTCGGTTGCTGTCTGTTTCAGTCTCGCTTGGTTTTTCGTCGTGTCTCGCCATGCTGGCTAGTTCAACCATGTTTGATCGTGTCGGGTTATATAGTAATTAACATGAACTTTTAAATTTGTTAATGGGGTTTCGGTCGGTTAAGTTTCTCTCCACAACGTGCAATTTTTGGAAAAGAGAGTTCGATATGCCTGCTCAACTGTAAATGCAATTTTGAACTTTTGACTTTGAACAATAAAACTTGGGATTTTTCTAACAGTGAACTTGTGTGCTTCAGTAGTTTGCTGGAACCCTTTTCTCTATTTGTGGGTTAACAAATATAGTGGCGACCTATGCATTTAGTTGAGTCATCCTGGCTACATGGTCAAAATCATATCAAAAATTATTTAGCAAGAGTGTAAGTTAAGGCACTTAGGCGATACTATAGCCCCAGTATGCAAGCCTACGGTCTTACAACTGTGTTGTCACAAGTAGACAGGGACAGCGGTAGCGACATAGGGAGATCTTTATTTTCTCTTACTATTCAAAAAGACAAAGAAGAATCTGCTCTGATATTATTTTTCAATAAGGAGATTATTTTTTCAATGGGCAACACAGAAATTACCAGCAATTACCTTTATATCTGAAGTGAATAAAAATATTTCTCCAGCGATCCATGTCTTCAGTAATGAGAATAGGAAAAATCATGGTGGGAAGTATGCAAGCAGCAGTACGTCAAAAATCTCCATGATTGCTCCTAAAGAAGTGAGTAGTGCCGTCTTAAAAGGAAAAGCACATTCATCTTTGCAAAAAAAAACATTTCGCTTCAATAGATATTCCACTCGTTACCGGAATGCTGTGTAATTTCTGTCAGTGGGTTGGCTTTTTTAGAATATCGATGAGGTCTAAGAGCTCGGTACACAATACAGGGTGGTCAGAAATTCACTCATCGGCGGGTAAGGGCAGTGTTCGGGACGTTGCACTAACGAAATAAATACAAAAAAAATCTAGTAAAAGTCGTACCGTTTTTGAGTTATTCGCAGCTAAAGTTGGCCAATAAGAGCGCTGCGCGGGCGAATTCAAACAGCCTTCCACCGGCGGTGTTGCCAAGCGTACTCGAGGCATGCGACCGACATAGAAAACGAAAAGAAAAATTCTCTTCGGAAGGGGTGATCGAACCCGCAATTTTCAGATTGAGAGTTTGCTGTCTTACCGATTACGATGCCAAGGCACTAGAACTTCCTTGTTTTTAGAAGCCACTAGGGCGGGAAGTCGGTGGTGGGGCTAAAGGACCATGCCAGAAGAAGTCTCGCAGTCGAACGCAACTTACTGATAAAGACACTGTCATCATGCAACATCATCAATTTTCGTTTGAAGAGTACGCCGATATGCATTTGGCGTATGGCGCTGCTGGACAAAACAGGGCCGAAGCAGTTAAGATTTACACGACTCGATTTCCTAACTGTGTGATTCCATCGGCCAACACTTTTGTGTTGGTTGACAGAAGGTTGAGGGAGACGGGAAGTATTGTTGCCCACAGGCCCGACGCCGGACGAAATCGGTTCAGGCGGAGTGTAGGATTTGAAGACAATGTCCTGGAAATGATTGCTGATAATCCGAGGACAAGCTCTAGGGTCATTACCAACGCATTGCAGATACGTCCAGTCTAAGTGATCCCTCAAATTCTCCGTTTAAAAGCAGCCTTTCAATAGGGTCATTTTTGTTGTTTTTTAATTACCAGGCCTCACATGCCACTGTTTTGGACGTCCTTCACGACGAAGGGTTACATCCCTTTCACTTTCAAAAGGTCCAAGATTTGGAGGAAGACGATTTTCCACTTCGAATTCAGTTTTCACAGTGGTATCTGCAGCAATGTAACGATTATCCAAACTTTGAAAGGAAGGTGCTGTGGACGGATGAGGCGTGCTATACCAGGGAGAAGTGTTTTAATAGCCGAAATAGCCATATCTGGGATGTTAAAAATCCGCATGCAATTTTTGTCAAGTCATACCAACACAAATTTAGTATTAACATTTGGGCGGGTATTTTGGGCGAGTTTATACTAGGCCCTGTTCTACTTCCGCAACGTTTAAATGGCGCTTCTTATTTAGAATTTCATGAAAACGTCCTTCTCTTGTACTTAGAAGACGTTCCTTTGGCAATTCGTAATGACATGTGGTTACAACATGACGGCGCGCCACCGCTTTTTGCAGTACCGGTACGTCAACACTTAGGTGGATTGTTTCCTAACAGGTGGATTGGTCGAGGAGGCCCAATTCACTGGCCAGCTCGGTCACCAGACCCATTGGAGCTGTCAAGGCCATTGATTATAAGACTGAAGTAGAAACAAAGGAAGAACTTTTGGCTAGGATAATTCTAGCTTTTGATGAAATTAGAGAAAGTTACAATTTTCGAAGACTTGCAAATTCAGTAACTCAGCGCAGTCGTGCCGGTATTGCAGTTGAGGGAGGACATTTTGAGCAGTTGGTGTAAAATGTAAGGACCCGTATTTTTTTGTTATTGTTGTTTATTGGGACACATTTTTACTACGGTTACTGTTGCGGGTTGACGTTTTGTTGTAAGTAAATCCCTGTTGGCTTTCAATGTTGTGACTGATAACGTCAAGTTGGAATGAAACTACTGTACAGTAATTTGGTTTTGTATCAGTGACAAAAGGGCTTTGAATTAGTAACAGCTTGTTTACCTTTTGCGGCTTGCCGCGCGTTAGCGAGTTGATACACGTTACCAAAATGTACAACTTGTTTGAATAAGAACAGACTTTTTACAGCAGAGAAAGTTACGTTACAAACGATAGAATGGGTTTAATGTTCTTTTTTCCAAAAGTTTATTGTTTTTTTGTTTTATTGTTGCAAAATAGTAGCAAGGATATTCGCGTTAATCAATAAAAATGTTGTGATCGAAATATAGTGAAATACGATTACATGGAATAAAAGATGCTTCTTTGCAACGAATAAATTAAGTTTACAGATTTTTTTTTGGTGCCAATAACTAAACGATTTTTGTACAAAAATTAAAGATTAATCTAACAAGCAGATCAACTAATTAAAAAATAATTCCCATAAAAAAGAATCCTCTAGCCCCACCACCGACTTCCCGAAAAATGTCGCGGATTACCGATCAATTCCGATTACGAACAAACAGTCCGCCCTAGTGGCTTCTAAAACAACGAAATTCTAGTGCCATGGCAGCGTAGTGGGTAAGACGGCAAACTCTCAACCTGAAGTTTGCGGGTTCGATCCCCCCTTCCGAAGAGAATTTTTCTTTTCGTTTTCTGTGGCGGTCGCATGCCTCGAGTACGCTTGGCAACACCGCCGGTGGAAGGCCGTTTGAATTCGCCCGCGCAGCGCTCTTATTGGCCAACTTTAGCTGCGAATAACTCAAAAACGGTACGACTTTTACTACATTTTTTAAATATTTATTTCGTTAGTGCAACGTCCCGAACAATGCCCTTACCCGCCGATGAGTGAATTTCTGACCACCCTGTATAGTCAAAAAAAGTAATTTTAATTATAATTAATAGATCGTGAAATTCTACCGGAGCTTTCTGCACCGTCAAAGTTGGTCAGCAATAATAATATTAACCTGTTTTTCTCAGAGCCGGATTAAAACAGCACGGGGACCGTAGCAAATGTGAAGAAGAGGCCCTTGGTTGTCGCCGGCGGGGGCTCAGTGGTATCTGGTTCCCCCGAGAATGTTAGACATGGCGGGGCCCCCGGAAGGCGCGAGGCCCGTAGCATTTGC
>JARYHS010007574.1:0-12000 GCA_031002005.1 Vandiemenella viatica
TATGAAGATTGATATAATTTTAGGTGGACATATAGACTGATGGACACGATAAAAGTTCAGTGTTCTGTCGTTAACAGTTTTGCTAGGGAAGCCTAAAAACAGATTAATGTTTTCCAAGAGGAAGCGAGTAATATATTTATTTGTTATATATTTAATTGTTATATGAGATAATAAAAAACACTTCTCACTAAAATTTAATATTTGAATTTTAAGAACAAAGATTCAACTACTTACGTATATAGAAACTTACTATAAACTAGTATTTGTTGAAATTCTTGTAAATAACTAAAGCGATTGGCTGGAGCACATTTTGCAATTCGTACAGTTTCAGCTATAGGTTACCTCCGTATGAGGCAGCTAATCTATTTTTGCTTATTTTCACTCCTTATTGTCATATGGAATAATATTCGGTGGCAATTCTACCCATAGAGACAAAATATCTGAGCCCAAAAACGAGGAATAAGAATTATGTGTGGGGTTAGCAATAGTACTTCATGTAAGAGAGCTGTTCAATAAGGTTAGGGATTTTAACATTGACGGCTGAGTATACACATTAATGTCCTTTGTAGTAAAAAATTATACTTTCTTGGAAACAAATAGTAAAATACACAATTATGGCACTAGAAGTAAAAATAATCTTCACAAGGATTACAAGTCGTTGTCATTTGTTCAAACAGGGGTCCGATATCCAGTGATACATATATTCAATAAGCTCACAACACATATTAATGTCTAGCAGATGATAAGAATAAATTCAGGAAAAAATTGAAAGTATTTTTAATTGACAACTCCCCCTATTCTGCCAAAGAATTTTATTTCTAAAGTATCTAAAAAAAACTGTAAGTAGCTTGCGTAAGTCTAGTTCACATAATTAATTTACCATGTATGTTATGACTTATGACAGTACATCTTCTGTTGTATGTATTATTTTCTATATGCAATTATGTATCTGTAAATTGACAATTTTCCAACATCCCAGTCTCTTATGTTGGGATCAATGGAAAAAGAATGTATTGTATTATATGTTATTAAGATAATTGTTACTCAATTTTAATCATTGCGTTATTATGAGTCTCTGTTTTAGGCAATATACAATCTATTATATAAAAATCAATATCTGTCTGTCTGTCTGTTTGTCCTCTATGCGCTCCTAAACCGTTCGTCCGATTACGGTGAAACTTTGGTGAGTTGTCGAGTGCGCGTCCAGGATGGTTCCTAAGAAATAAAATTTCCAAAAAAATACCCCCTCTTCCCCATAGACACCCCATAATTAAATAACACCTACAGATTTTATCAGATTTGTACGGAAATTTAGCACACATATACTTTAAAATAAACAGAAAAACACTGCCTACATTTGGTTTCCAAAAACGCACCCCCTTTCCCCCTTCCCACCCCTTAATTTTTACACAACCTACACTTTTTATCATATTTCGAAGGAACTTTGCACGCATATACCATTTACTAAAAATAGAAAAATACTGTAGACATTAGTTTTACATAAACCCATCCCCTCTCACCCGTTCTACTCCAAAACCACCCCCTCTTCCCCCTTGCACGCCCATAATTTAAAAAAATACACAGATTTTATCCGATTTTGATGGAAATTGGCACAGATATACTTTAAAACAAACAGAAAAAAACTGTTTACATATGGTTTCAAAAAATACAACCTCTCTCCCCCTTCCCCCCCCCCCCAAATGAATGTTCTTTTCTTGAATCTTCTCTATGCGCTACTAAACCGTTCATCCGATTACGGTAAAACTTTGGTGTGCCGCTGGGATGGTTGCTAAGAAATAAAATTTCCAAAAAAACCACCCCCTCTTCCCCATAACACCCCATAATTTAAAAAACCTACAGATTTTATCCGATTTGTATGGAAATTTGCACACATATACTTTAAAATAAACAGAAAACCACTGTCTACATTTGAATTCCAAAAACGCACCCCCTTTCCCCATTAGCACCCCTTAATTTTTACACAAACCCACACTTTTTATCAGATTTCGATGGAACTTAACACGCATATTAGTATTAATAAATAGAAAATACTGTACACATTAATTTTACAAAACCCAATCGCTCTCACCCTTTCTACTCCAAAACCACCCTCTCTTCCCCCTTGCACCCCATAATTTAAAAACCCACAGATTTTATCTGATTTTGATGGAAATTGGAACACATATACTTTCAGACAAACAGAAAAATACTGCCTACATATGGTTTCAAAAAACACAACCCTTCTTCCCCATAACACCCCATAATTTAAACAACCCAACACATTTTATCCGATATTTACTGAAATTTGCACATGTGTATTGTAAAACAAACAGAAAAATACAGTCTACATTTGGTTTCTAAAATGCATCCCATCTCCCCCTTCCCATCCCATAATTTCTACATAAACCTTCACTTTTATCCGATTTGGATAGAACTTTGTACACATATACCTTTTAAAAAATAGAAAAATACTGTAGACATTAGTTTTTCCAAAACACAATCCCCCTCCCCTTTTCCACCCCAAAAACCAGCCCCTCTTCCCTACTACTCCCCATAAATTAAGAAAACCTACAGATTTTATCAGATTTTTATGGAAATTTACACAAATATACTTTAAAACAAATTGAAAAATTTTGCCTAAGTATGGTTTCCAAAAACGCCATCCCTCATACCCCTTCACATCCCCCTAATTTAAACAAATACACAGATTTTATCCAATTTCTATGAAAATTTAAACATGTATACCTTTAAAACAAACAGAAGAATACTGTGTACATATGGATTCCAAAAAGTCAACCCCTTTGTCCCCTTTACATCCCCTTAATTTTTTGCTACTGTGCCATATATAAAGGTACAGTTTTTACCCGATTTTGAAGGATCTTTAACAAACGTAAACTTTAAAACAAGCAGGAAAATACTACGTTAATTTGGTTATCCTAATCCCACCCCTCTTCCCTTTTACCCCCTTCCCTCTTAATTTGCAATGATATTTATCAAAATCCCCAAATTTTTAACCGATTATGATGAAACTCTGTTGAGTTGTAGAGAACACGTCTGGGATGGTTCCTGAAAAAAAAAAAAACCGCCTCCACCCCTTAAATTAAACATACCCATGAACTTAGTCCGATTACGGTGAAACATCCCATAACACCCCATAATTTAAAAAAACCTTCAGATTTTATCCGATTCTGAAGGAAATGTGAACACATATACTCTAAAACAAACAGAAAAATACTGCCTACATTTGGTTTCCAAAACTTCCCATAACAACCCATAATTTTAAAAAAACCTTCAGATTTTATCCGATTTTGAAGGAAATGTGAACACATATACTCTAAAACAAACAGAAAAATACTGCCTACATTTGGTTTCCAAAAACGCAACCCCTTTTCCCCCTTCCCACCCCTTAACTTTTACACAAACCCACACTTCGAAGGAACTTTGTAGGCATATACCAATAAAAAAAAATTAGAAAAATACTGTGGATATTAGTTTTACATAAACCCAACCCCTCTCACCCGTTCTACCCCAAAACTACCCCCTACTTCCCCTTAGCACCCCATAATTTAAAAAACACACAGATTTCATCCGATTTTGATGGAAATTGGCACAGATATACTTTAAAACAAACAGAAAAATACTGTCTACAAATTGTTTTTTTTTTTTTAAAAAAAAAAAACCTCCCCCCCTTGCCACCGCCATTAATGAATGTACTTTTCTTTGTATCTTTCTCTATGCGCTTACTAAACCGTTCATCCGATTACTGGTAAAACTTTGGTGATTTGTGAAGTGTGCATCCGTGATTGTTCCTAAGAAAAAAAATTACCAAAAAAACCACCCCCTCTTCCGCATAACACCCCATAATTTAAAAACCTGCAGAATTTATCCGATTTTGATGGACATTTGAACACATATACTTTAAAACAACAGAAAAATACTGCCTACATTTGGTTTCCAAAACGCATCCCCCTTCCCCCTTCCCACCCCTTAACTTTTACACAAATCCACACTTTTTATTAGATTTCGAAGGAACTTAGTATGCATATACCATTAAAAAAAAAATAGAAAAATACTGTAGATATTAGTTTTACATAAACCCAAGCCCTCTCAACCTTTCTACCCCCAAACTACCCCACTTCCCCTTAGCACCCCATAATTTAAAAAACACACAGATTTTATCCGATTTTGATGGAAATTGGCATAGATATACCTTAAAACAAACAGAAAAATACTGTCTACAAATAGTTTAAAAAAACCCTCCTACCCCCTTGCCACCCCCTTAATGAATGTACTTTTCTTTGTATCTTCTCTATGCGCTACTAAACTGTTCATCCGATTACGGTATAACTTTGGTGATTTGTCAAGTGTGCGTCCGTGATGGTTCCTAAGAAAAAAAATTACCAAAAACCACCCCCTCTTCCCCATAATTTAAAAACCTACAGATTTTATCCTTTTTTGATGGAAATGTGAACACATATACTTTAAAACAAAGAGAAAAATACTGCCTACATTTGGTTTCCAAAAACGCATCCCCTTTTCTCCTTCCCACCCCTTAACTTTTACACAAACCCACACTTTTATCAGATTTCGAAGGAACTATGCACGGATATACCATTAAAAAAAATAGAAAAATACTGTAGACATTAGTTTTACAAAAACCCAACCCCTCTCACCCGTTCTACCCCAATACCACCCCCTCTTCCCCCTAGCACCCCATAATTTAAACAGATTTTATCAGATTTGATGGTGATTGGCACAGATATATTTTAAAACAAACAGAAAAATACTCAATTCATATGGTTTCAAAAATCAAACCCCTCTTTCCTTTTACATCCCTTAAATTTTTGGCGAATGTCTCTTATTTAAAGCTAGAATTGTAACCTGATTTTGAAGGAACTTTGCTTACTTGTACTTTAAAACAAACAGAAAAATAATGTCTTTGCCAAAGTCCATCCCTCTCCCCTTTTACCACCTCCCCTCTCAATTTCCAATGATTTTTATTGAAACCCACAAGTTTTATCCGATTATTGTGAAATATTTGTGAGTTGTCGAGTGCGCGTCGGAGAAGGTTCCTAAGAAATAAAAATTCAGAAAAACCACCCCTCCAGCACTTTACAGCCCTTAATTTAAACATACCCAGATTTAATCAAATTTAGACAAAAATTTGCACACGTATACTTTAAAACGAATTGAAAAGTACTGCCTACATATAGTTTTAACCCCTCATCCCCTTCACGTCTCCCTAATTTAGACAAACCCACATCTTTTATCCGATTTTGATGGAAATTGACACATGTATACTATAAAATATACAGAAAAATACTACCTAATTATGGTTTCCAAAAATACAACCCCTCTTTCCCTATACATCCCCTCAATTTTTTCCAATGTAACTGGAATCACCAAAAACATTACATTTCCAAGACCATTGCAATAAACTAGAAATTGAAACAATCAGTAATTACAATTTATACATAAATATCTAATCTTTACTAAATACAAACGTTCAAATGTATTCATTTAATCTACCTCAAGTCTAGCAATAGCAAAGCATTGCCGGGTCAGCTAGTCTCTTATTATATAAAAATCAATGTCTGTCTGTCTGTCTGTCTGTTTGTCCTCTATGCGCTCCTAAACCGTTTGTCCGATTACGGTGAAACTTTGGTGAGTTGTCGACGTGCGTGTCCGGGTGGTTCCTAAGAAATAAAATTTCCAAAAAACCACCCCCTCTTCCCCATAGACACCCCATATTGCAAAAAACCTTCACATTTTATCCGATTTGTAGGGAAATTTGCACTCATATACTTTAAAATAAACAGAAAAACACTGCCTACATTTGGTTTCCAAAAACGCACCCCCATTTCCCCCTTCCCACCCCTTAATTTTTACACAAATCTACACTTTTTATCATATTTCGAAGGAACTTTGCACGCATATACCATTTTAAAAAATAGAAAAATACTGCAGACATTAGTTTTACATAAACCCAACCCCTCTCACCCGTTCTACCCCAAAACCACCCCCTCTACCCCCTAACACCCCATAATTTAAAAAACACACAGATTTTATCTGATTTTGATGGAAATTGGAATAGATATACTTTAAAACAAACAGAAAAAAAACTTTTTACATATGGTTTCAAAAAATACAACCCCTCTCACCATTCCCACCCCCCTAAATGAATGTACTTTTCTTTGTATCTTCTCTATGCCCTACTAAACGTTCATCCGATTACGGTAAAACTTTGGTGATTTTTCAAGTGTGCCGCTGGGATGGTTCCTAAGAAATAAAATTTCCAAAAAACCACCCCCTCTTCCCCATAACACCCCATAATTTAAACACCTACAGATTTTATCCGGTTTTGATGGAAATTTGAAGACATATCCTTTAAAACAAACAGAAAAATACTGCCTACATTTGGTTTTCAAAAATGCATCCCTTTTCCCCTTTCCCACCCCTTAACTTTTACACAAACCCACACTTTTTATCAGATTTCGAAGGAGCTTTGCATGCATATACTATTAAAAAAAATAGAAAAATATTGTAGACATTAGTTTTACCTCTCACTATTTCTACCCCAAAACCATCCCCTCTTCCCCCTTGCACCCCATAATTTATAAAAACCAACAGATTTTATCCGATTTTGATGGAAATTGGCACACATTTTACTTTAAAACAAACAGAAAAAAACTTTTTACATATGGTTTTCAAAAAATACAACCCCTCTCACCCTTCCCACCCCCCTAAATGAATGTACTTTTCTTTGTATCTTCTCTATGCGCTACTAAACCGTTCATCCGATTACGGTAAAACTTTGGTGATTTTTCAAGTGTGCCGCTGGGATGGTTCCTAAGAAATAAAATTTCCAAAAAACCACCCCCCTCTTCCCCATAACACCCCATAATTTAAACACCTACAGATTTTATCCGGTTTTGATGGAAATTTGAAAGACATATACTTTAAAAACAAACAGAAAAATTACTGCCTACATTTGGTTTCAAAAATGCATCCCTTTTCCCCTTTCCCACCCCTTAACTTTTACACAAACCCACACTTTTTATCAGATTTCGAAGGAGCTTTGCATGCATATACTATTAAAAAAAAATAGAAAAATATTGTAGACATTAGTTTTACCTCTCACTATTTCTACCCCAAAACCATCTCCTCTTCCCCCTTGCACCTCATAATTTATAAAAACCAACAGATTTTATCCGATTTTGATGGAAATTGGCACACATTTACTTTAAAACAAACAGAAAAAACTTTTTACATATGGTTTCAAAAAATACAACCCCTCTCACCCTTCCCACCCCCCTAAATGAATGTACTTTTCTTTGTATCTCCTCTATGCGCTACTGAACCGTTCATCCGATTACTGTAAAACTTTGGTGAGTTGTAAAGTGTGCGCCCGGGATGGTTCCTAAGAAATAATATTTCCAGAAAACCACCTCCTCTTCCCCATAACACCCCATAAATTAAAACCTACATATTTTATCCAATTTTGATGGAAATTTGAACACATGTATTTTAAAACAAACAGAAAAATACTGCCTACATTTGGTTTCCAAAAACGCATCCCCTTTCCCCCTTCCCACCCCTTAAATTTTACACAAACCCACACTTTTTATCAGATTTGGAAGGAACTTTGCACGCATATACTATAAAAAAATTAGACAAAAACAGTAGACATTAGTTTTACAAAAACCCAACCCCTCTCATACGTTCTACCCCAAAACAACCCCCCCTCTTCCCCCAGCACTCCATAATTTAAAAAACACACAGATTTTATCCAATTTTGATGGAAATATGCACAGATATATTTTAATACAAACAGAAAAATACGGTCTACATATGGTTTCAAGAATCCAACCCCTCTTCTCTTTTACATCCCTTAAATTTTTGCGAATGTCTCTTATATAAAGCTAGAAATGTAACCCGATTTTGAAGGAACTTTGCTTACATATACTGTAAGACAAACAGAAAAATAATGACTTTGCTAAAGTCCATCCCTCTCCCCTTTTACCACCTCCCCTCTGAATTTTCAATGATTTTTATTGAAACTCTCAATTTTTATCCGATTACTGTGAAACCTTTGTGAGTTGTCGAGTGCGCCTCGGAGAAGGTTCCTAACAAACAAAAATTCCGAATAACCACCCCCTCCATCACTTTACAACCCTTAATTTAACCATACCCAGATTTAATCATATTTAGACCAAAATTTGCACATGTGTACAGTAGAACCCCAACTATCCGAATCAATTGAGACCGGACCCCATTCGGATAATCGAAAATTTGGATAATTATATTTTTTCCGAAAAAGAGTCGATTTTAATTAATTACTGTATGTATGTTGAAGTAAGCTGTTTGACTGTAGTCATCTGTTTTATAGCAGCAAAGTCGCTCTTCCGCTTGATAGTGAGTAGTTTCATGTGGTATGTAGGAAGAATCATTATTTTTTTGAATCGCTGTACGTTTCCGTTTTAATTAAAAAAGGATTCGGATAATCAGCGATTTTGATAATCGGAGTTCGGATAATTGGAGTCCGGGGTGGTTTCTAAAAAATAAAATTTCCAAAAAACTAACCCCTCTTCCCAATAACACCCCATAATTTAAAAAAAACCTTCAGATTTTATCCGATTTTGATGGAAATGTGAACTCATATACTTTAAAACAATCAGAAAAATACTGCCTTTAGTTGGTTTCCAAAAACGCAACTCCTCATCCCCTTCACATCCCCCTAATTTCCGATTTTGATGGAAATTTGAACACGTATACTATAAAATATACTACAAAATGAAATACTATCAAATATACAGAAAAATTTTATCCGATTTTGATGGAAATTTGCACATGTATACTATAAAATATACAGAAAAATACTGCCTAAATATGGTTTCCCAAAAATACAACCCATCCTTTCCTTTACATTCCCTTAATCTTTGCCAGTGTAACTGGAATCACCAAAAACATTACATATCCAAGACCATTGGCATAAACTAGAAATTGAATGAAACAGTAATCACAATTTATACATAAATATCTAATTTTTACTAGATACAAACTTTCAAATGTATTCATTTAATCTACCTCAAGTCTAGCAATAGCGAAGCATTGCCGGGTCAGCTAGTCTATTATATAAAAATCAATGTCTGTCTCTCTGTCTGTTTGTTTGTCCTCTATGCGCTCCTAAACCGTTTGTCCGATTACGGTGAAACTTTGGTGAGTTGTCGAGTGCGCGTCCGGGATGGTTCCTAAGAAATAAAATTTCCAAAAAACCACCCCCTCTTCCCCATATCACCCCATAATTGAAAAAAACCTACAGCATTTATTTGATTTGTATGGAAATTTGCACACATATACTTTAAAATAAACAGAAAACCACTGTCTACATTTGGATTCCAAAAACGCACCCCCTTTCCCCATTCCCACCCCTAAATTTTTACACAAACCCACACTTTTTATCAGATTTCGATGGAAGTTTACACACATATAGTATTAATAAAATAGAAAAATACTGTAGACATTAATGTTACAAAAACCCAATCGCTCTCACCCTTTCTACCCCAAAACCACCCTCTATTACCCCTTGCACCCCATAATTTAAAAAACCCACAGATTTTATCTGATTTTGATGGAAATTGGAACACATATACTTTCAGCCAAACAGAAAAATACTGCCTACATATGGTTTCAAAAAACACAACCCCTCCTCCCCATAACACCCCATAATTTAAACAACCGAACACATTTTATTCGATCTTTACGGAAATTAGCACATGTGTACTGTAAAACAAACAGAAAAATACAATCTACATTTGGTTTCTAAAAATGCATCCCATCTCCCCCTTCCCATCCCATAATTTCTACATAAACCTTCACTTTTTATCCGATTTGGATAGAACTTTGTACACATATACTTTTAAAAAAATAGAAAAATACTATAGACATTAGTTTTTCCAGAACACAATCCCTCTCCCCTTTTCCACCCCAAAACCACCCCCACTTCCGTACTACTCCCCATAAATTAAGAAAACCTACAGATATTATTCAATTTTTTATGGAAATTTGAACACGTATACATTACAACAAACAGAAAAATACTGTCTAAATATGGATTCCAAAAATGCAAACTCTTCGCCCCCATTACACCCCCTTAATCTTTTGCCACTGTGTCATATATAAAGGTACAGTTTTTACCAGATTTTGAAGGAACTTTAACACACATATACTTTAAAACAAGCAGAAAAATACTGCCTACATATGGTTTCCAAAAACACAACCCCTCTCCCCCTTCCCACCCCCTTAATGAATGTACCTTTCTTTGCATGTCCTCTATGCGCTACCATACCGTTCATCCGATTATGGTAAAACTTTGGTGAGTTGTCGAGTGGGCATCCGAGATGGTTCCTAAGAAATAAAATTTCAAAAAAAAACCGTCCCCTCGTTCCCATGACACCCCATAATTTAAAAACACCTACAGATTTTATCCAATTTTGATGGAAATTTGAACACATATACTTTAAAACAACAGAAAAATACAGCCTACATTTGGTTTCCAAAAACACATCCCCTTTCCCCTCCCCACCCTTTTATTTTTACACAAACCCACACTTTTCACCAGCTTTCGATGGATCTTTGCATGCATATACTATTAAAAAAATTGATAAATGCGGTAGACATTAGTTTTACAAAAACCCAGTCCCTCTCACCCGTTCTACCCAAATCCACCCCCCTCTTCCCCATTACAACCCATAATTTAAAAACCCATAGATTTTATCCGATTTCGATCGAAATTTGGACACACATACTTTAAAACAAACAGACAAATAACGCCTACATATGGTTTCCATAAACACAACCCCTCTTGCCCATCCCACCCCTTAATTTTGACACAAACCCACACTTTTTATCCAATTTCGATGGAACTTTGCACATGTATATTTTAGGGCTAAGAGAAAAATGCCGTCTATTTTTGGTTTAGAAAATCCACCCACTTTTGCCATCAACCTAATTACGAAAAATTTAGACTTGAAACCATTCAGTTTTTTGGAATTATCTCGAAATTATTTTAAATTTTTGTGAGAACACACAAATCTACAGTTTTTATTTGATGTTGAAAGAAGTTTGCACACATATGCTTTAAAATAAGTGAAAATGGCGTTTATATTTAGTTTACAAAACTGTACCCGCTCTGCAGTGTCACCCCTCTTAAGACTGATTAACACATACAACTTTTCTCTGATTTGCGTATATCTCCAAAACAAACTCAGATTTTTTTTGTATATTGGCTGATTGGAATCACCAAAGACCATTGCTATAATCTTGAAAGTAAATGAAACAGTTATTAAAAATTTATACATAAATATCTAATTTTTACTAAATATAAACTTTCAAATGCATTTGTTTAACGTGTACGCATGTGTACTCAAGTCTAGCAATAGCAAAAAATACAAATCCCCTTAATTTTTGCCAGTGTAACTGGAATTACCAAAAACATTGCATATCCAAGACCATTGCAATAAACTAGAAATTGAATGAAACAGTAATCACAATTTATACATAAATATCTAATCTTTACTAAATACAAACGTTCATATGTATTCATTTAATCTACCTCAAGTCTAGCAATAGCGAAGCATTGCCGGGTCAGCTAGTCTATTATATAAAAATCAATATCTGTCTGTCTGTCTGTCTGTTTGTCCTCTATGCGCTCCTAAACCGTTCGTCCGATTACGGTGAAACTTTGGTGAGTTGTCGAGTGCGCGTCCGGGATGGTTCCTAAGAAATAAAATTTCCAAAAAACCACCCCCTCTTCCCCATAGCACCCCATAATCTAAAAACCTACAGATTTTATCCGATTTGTACGGAAATTTGCACACATATACTTTAAAATAAACAGAAAAACACTGCCTACATTTGGTTTCCAAAAACGCACCCCCTTTCCCCCTTCCCACCCCTTAATTTTTACACAAATCTACACTTTTTATCATATTTCGAAGG
>JARYHS010007575.1:0-36407 GCA_031002005.1 Vandiemenella viatica
ATTATCCCTGAGACAGCTAAGAAGAACGGGATCAGATACTGTACGCTGTAGGAGTTGTTGATGGCACTACTTCGGACATGTGACTCATTTCCGACATGGCAGCGGTAACCGAAGGTGAGAGAGTTACAAACCGTTGGCTGTGAAAGCGGTTTAAAGAACTCTCACTCCACTTGGTAAATGGTTTTAGATGATTCTCCTTGCCGTTTCCCAACCCATTCTTACGTTTGCTTCCGCAGCTTTCCCGCAGCGAGTGAACAAACTGTCAGGAAATGCGTTCAGCACACGAACACGTTTCGGTCGAGGAGCGCCATGTTTATATACATTTACAAGCGGACACCGCAGCGTACTTGCTTCGGCAGTACATATACTAAAATTGGAACGATACAGAGAAGATTAGCATGGCCCCTGCGCAAGGATGACACGCAAAATCGTGAAGCGTTCCACATTTTTTGCAATACCTGCTTCTGTTGTTTTCATATCGCTTTCATATGCCAGATTATCAGCCTTTTAGATGCTTGCTCTTTAACTGATCGGAGAAACTAACTTCAAGATGCTCTTTTTGCCGTGCATTCTGGCATGGTGTCACTAGAGGAAGGAATTTCTTAGCCAATGTTGTATTCTCCCTGAGACAGCTAAGAAGCACGAGGATCAGATACTGTACGCTGTAGGAGTTGTTCATGGCACTACTTCGGACATGTGACCCATTTCCGACATGGCAGCGGTAACCGAAGGTGAGAGAGTTACAAACCGTTGGCTGTGAAAGAGGTTTAAAGAACTCTCACTCCACTTGGTAAATGGTTTTAGATGATTCTCCTTGCCGTTTCCCAACCCATTCTTACGTTTGCTTCCGCAGCTTTCCCGCAGCGAGTGAACAAACTGTCAGGAAATGCGTTCAGCACACGAACACGTTTCGGTCGAGGAGCGCCATGTTTATATACATTTACAAGCGGACACCGCAGCGTACTTGCTTCGGCAGTACATATACTAAAATTGGAACGATACAGAGAAGATTAGAAGACGGCGCGCCGGCTCGGTGCGGCGGCGTGATGTTGGCGGGGCGGGCTGGCGGTGTGGTTGGCCGCCTGCTGCCGGGCGGATACCGGTGTCTGCCTCGGCGCGCACGCCGGTGTGTCTCTGCGGCGGGAACGCTGGCGGAAACACCAAGGCGGGGCGCTAGCGGCCTGCGGTGGATTGAATGCTGGCCACCGCCCTGGCGTGAAAGCTGGTATGCACTGCACAACCTCCGCATACCGGGAACCGTGCAGTGCACAGCCACAGCTGTACCAACCACCGAATACCGGAAACCGTAACAGTGTGTGGCGCCGGCGGAAGCGCTGGGGTGGCCATCTTGGCTGGCTGATTTCTGCTGCGTGGCCGTGGGCAAACCGCTGCGGTGCAGACGCTGGCTAACTGCCAACGGGCACGCCGGTGGCGCGCTGCGGCGTGATGCTGGGGGAAGCGCAGTGGAGTGGGGGCCGGCCGGCCGCCGGCTCGCTCTGCCGGCTGACCGCTGCTGTGCGGAGCGGCGAGCCAAGCCGGACGGACGAAGATCACCGCATCCCCGCAGACCTCGGCGAGCTACCTGCAGCTGGCGCTGCGGACCTGCTGCTGTGCGTGATCTGGCAAACCTGCATGGCGAGGATGTCGGTGGAAGCGCTAAGAGGCTGGCGCCGTTGGCCCGTCTCGGCTGGGATGCCATTGCATAAGCGGAAACCGGCGTACCGCCAGGTGGGGACACTGGAGCTCCTTCGCGGCGAGGACACTGGAATTATCTGGCTGCCAGTGAAATCGCTGCGGCGCAAGCCGGTGAAACCACTTCGGCTATGTGGCCGGTGGATGCTCCACCTACCCTCGTGGCTGAACAGTCGAGTCGTGGTCGGCGGTCGTCGGTCTTGGAACGCGGATGCCGACGAGTCGTCCTGCCGGGGATCTGGTGACCGCTGGTGGCGGGGACGTCGTGAGTCGTACACGCTGGACCTCTGCTCGGGTGAAACGTCGCAGCCTGACGCCGGGACCCGTGCTGCCACAGGGGACTACACTGGCGCGGCGGCTGCAAGGACACCGCGCCAGGCACAACAACACGCTATCCACACGGACATCCACACCGGGAGACGGCATGCCGCCTCCCGGGGTAAGTAACTGCATGACACCCTAACAAATTAACAATACCTCCCACATCATCCTCACCTGTAGTATAGATTCTGTCGCGGTACTGGCAGTATCTTAGCCAGCCGCCCTTATATCCCACCTTAACTGTCGCAGAGGTTTTTTTCCCAGGGGTAAAACCCTGGCACTTTTTTCCCTCTGCCCTGTCTCTTCTTTCAAAAGTTTCTGTCTATCATTCCCGATGGACCCATGTAAACGGGCGGACGCCTGGACGCATGGAATACATCACAATCCCGTTCCTGTGATCACCTATAGAAATACTAACTTAATGCATGTGCAGAGGCGAGCAGTAGATAACAGGAAGGCCGCCATGCTTGGAGGAGCGGGTTTTGGGTGCTCCCCCAATAAAAAAAAAAAAAAAAAGAAGATTAGCATGGCCCCCTGCGCCAAGGATGACACGCAAAATCGTGAAGCGTTCCACATTTTTTGCAATACCTGCTTCTGTTGTTTTCCATATCGCTTTCATATGCCAGATTATCAGCCTTTTAGATGCTTGCTCTTTAACTGATCGGAGAAACTAACTTCAAGATGCTCTTTTTGCCGTGCATTCTGGCATGGTGTCACTAGAGGAAGGAATTTCTTAGCCAATGTTGTATCTCTACCTGAGACAGCTAAGAAGCACGAGGATCAGATACTGTACGCTGTAGGAGTTGTTGCATGGCACTACTTCGGACATGTGACTCATTTCCGACATGGCAGCGGTAACCGAAGGTGAGAGAGTTACAAACCGTTGGCTTGAAAGGCGGTTTAAAGAACTCTCACTCCACTTGGTAAATGGTTTTAGATGATTCTCCTTGCCGATTCCCAACCCATTCTTACGTTTGCTTCCGCAGCTTTCCCGCAGCGAGTGAACAAACTGTCAGGAAATGCGTTCAGCACACGAACACGTTTCGGTCGAGGAGCGCCATGTTTATATACATTTACAAGCGGACACCGCAGCGTACTTGCTTCGGCAGTACATATACCTAAAATTGGAACGATACAGAGAAGATTAGCATGGCCCCTGCGCAAGGATGACACGCAAAATCGTGAAGCGTTCCCACATTTTTGCAATACCTGCTTCTGTTGTTTTTCATATCGCTTTCATATGCCAGATTATCAGCCTTTTAGATGCTTGCTCTTTAACTGATCGGAGAAACTAACTTCAAGATGCTCTTTTTGCCGTGCATTCTGGCATGGTGTCACTAGAGGAAGGAATTTCTTAGCCAATGTTGTATTCTCCCTGAGACAGCTAAGAAGCACGAGGATCAGATACTGTACGCTGTAGGAGTTGTTCATGGCACTACTTCGGACATGTGACTCATTTCCGACATGGCAGCGGTAACCGAAGGTGAGAGAGTTACAAACCGTTGGCTGTGAAAGAGGTTTAAAGAACTCTCACTCCACTTGGTAAATGGTTTTAGATGATTCTCCTTGCCGTTTCCCAACCCATTCTTACGTTTGCTTCCGCAGCTTTCCCGCAGCGAGTGAACAAACTGTCAGGAAATGCGTTCAGCACACGAACACGTTTCGGTCGAGGAGCGCCATGTTTATATACATTTACAAGCGGACACCGCAGCGTACTTGCTTCGGCAGTACATATACTAAAATTGGAACGATACAGAGAAGATTAGCATGGCCCCTGCGCAAGGATGACACGCAAAATCGTGAAGCGTTCCACATTTTTTGCAATACCTGCTTCTGTTGTTTTCATATCGCTTTCATATGCCAGATTATCAGCCTTTTAGATGCTTGCTCTTTAACTGATCGGAGAAACTAACTTCAAGATGCTCTTTTTGCCGTGCATTCTGGCATGGTGTCACTAGAGGAAGGAATTTCTTAGCCAATGTTGTATTCTCCCTGAGACAGCTAAGAAGCACGAGGATCAGATACTGTACGCTGTAGGAGTTGTTCATGGCACTACTTCGGACATGTGACCCATTTCCGACATGGCAGCGGTACCGAAGGTGAGAGAGTTACAAACCGTTGGCTGTGAAAGCGGTTTACAGAACTCTCACTCCACTTGGTAAATGGTTTTAGATGATTCTCCTTGCCGTTTCCCAACCCATTCTTACGTTTGCTTCCGCAGCTTTCCCGCAGCGAGTGAACAAACTGTCAGGAAATGCGTTCAGCACACGAACACGTTTCGGTCGAGGAGCGCCATGTTTATATACATTTACAAGCGGACACCGCAGCGTACTTGCTTCGGCAGTACATATACTAAAATTGGAACGATACAGAGAAGATTAGCATGGCCCCCTGCGCAAGGATGACACGCAAAATCGTGAAGCGTTCCACATTTTTTGCAATACCTGCTTCTGTTGTTTTCATATCGCTTTCATATGCCAGATTATCAGCCTTTTAGCTGCTTGCTCTTTAACTGATCGGAGAAACTAACTTCAAGATGCTCTTTTTGCCGTGCATTCTGGCATGGTGTCACTAGAGGAAGGAATTTCTTAGCCAATGTTGTATTCTCCCTGAGACAGCTAAGAAGCACGAGGATCAGATACTGTACGCTGTAGGAGTTGTTCATGGCACTACTTCGGACATGTGACCCATTTCCGACATGGCAGCGGTAACCGAAGGTGAGAGAGTTACAAACCGTTGGCTGTGAAAGCGGTTTAAAGAACTCTCACTCCACTTGGTAAATGGTTTTAGATGATTCCCTTGCCGTTTCCCAACCCATTCTTACGTTTGCTTCCGCAGCTTTCCCGCAGCGAGTGAACAATCTGTCAGGAAATGCGTTCAGCACACGAACACGTTTCGGTTCGAGGAGCGCCATGTTTATATAATTTACAAGCGAACACCGCAGCGTACTTGCCTTCGGCAGTACATATACTAAAATTGGAACGATACAGAGAAGATTAGCATGGCCCTGCGCAAGGATGACACGCAAAATCGTGAAGCGTTCCACATTCTTTGCAATACCTGCTTCTGTTGTTTTCATATCGCTTTCATATGCCAGATTATCAGCCTTTTAGATGCTTGCTCTTTAACTGATCGGAGAAACTAACTTCAAGATGCTCTTTTTGCCGTGCATTCTGGCATGGTGTCACTAGAGGAAGGAATTTCTTAGCCAATGTTGTATTCTCCCTGAGACAGCTAAGAAGCACGAGGATCAGATACTGTACGCTGTAGGAGTTGTTCATGGCACTACTTCGGACTATGTGACTCATTTCCGACATGGCAGCGGTAACCGAAGGTGAGATAGTTACAAACCAGTGGCTGTGAAAGCGGTGTAAAGAACTCTCACTCCACTTGGTAAATGGTTTTAGATGATTCTCCTTGCCGTTTCCCAACCCATTCTTACGTTTGCTTCCGCAGCTTTCCCGCAGCGAGTGAACAAACTGTCAGGAAATGCGTTCAGCACACGAACACGTTTGGTCGAGGAGCGCCATGTTTATATACATTTACAAGCGGACACCGCAGCGTACTTGCTTCGGCAGTACATATACTAAAATTGGAACGATACGGAGAAGATTAGCATGGCCCCTGCGCAAGGATGACACGCAAAATCGTGAAGCGTTCACATTTTTTGCAATACCTGCTTCTGTTGTTTTCATATCGCTTTCATATGCCAGATTATCAGCCTTTTAGATGCTTGCTCTTTAACTGATCGGAGAAACTAACTTCAAGATCTCTTTTTGCCGTGCATTCTGGCATGGTGTCACTAGAGGAAGGAATTTCTTAGCCAATGTTGTATTCTCCCTGAGACAGCTAAGAAGCACGAGGATCAGATACTGTACGCTGTAGGAGTTGTTCATGGCACTACTTCGGACATGTGACCCATTTACGACATGGCAGCGGTAACCGAAGGTGAGATAGTTACAAACCGTTGGCTGTGAAAGAGGTTTAAAGAACTCTCACTCCACTTGGTAAATGGTTTTAGATGATTCTCCTTGCCGTTTCCCAACCCATTCTTACGTTTGCTTCCGCAGCTTTCCCGCAGCGAGTGAACAAACTGTCAGGAAATGCGTTCAGCACACGAACACGTTTCGGTCGAGGAGCGCCATTTTTATATACATTTACAAGCGGACACCGCAGCGTACTTGCTTCGGCAGTACATATACTAAAATTGGAACGATACAGAGAAGATTAGCATGGCCCCTGCGCAAGGATGACACGCAAAATCGTGAAGCGTTCCACATTTTTTTGCAATACCTGCTTCTGTTGTTTTCATATCGCTTTCATATGCCAGATTATCAGCCTTTTAGATGCTTGCTCTTTAACTGATCGGAGAAACTAACTTCAAGATGCTCTTTTTGCCGTGCATTCTGGCATGGTGTCACTAGAGGAAGGAATTTTCTTAGCCAATGTTGTATTCTCCCTGAGAAGGCTAAGAAGCACGAGGATCAGATACTGTACGCTGTAGGAGTTGTTCATTGGCACTACTTCGGACATGTGACTCATTTCCGACATGGCAGCGGTAACCGAAGGTGAGAGAGTTACAAACCGTTGGCTGTGAAAGCGGTTTAAAGAACTCTCACTCCACTTGGTAAATGGTTTTTAGATGATTCTCCTTGCCGTTTCCCAACCCATTCTTACGTTTGCTTCCACAGCTTTCCCGCAGCGAGTGAACAAACTGTCAGGAAATGCGTTCAGCACACGAACACGTTTCGGTCGAGGAGCGCCATGTTTATATACATTTACAAGCGGACACCGCAGCGTGCACCGGGCAGCCGACCGGGACGGACCACCTGGCGGAAGCAGGAAGTACGAGCGGACGACAGCAGGTGCGGAACTTCAGCCTCGACTAGCGGCCGGAGCGGAGCGAACTTCCTCTACGAGTTGTTTAGTGGTTGCTGGGTTTATTTGGCCTTGATACCTTGCGGTGATAACGAAGGGCCAGATCGACACTCTCCCTAACCAACTCAAGCAGTGACCTGCGGGTCACTGCCTAGACCTTGGGCTTTGCCCTAACCTCCCCAGCGGGAATCTCCCGTTCTTTATAGGGTAATTTGAGTACCAGCGGCCCCTTCACGTGGGATAACTGCGCGTGCTCTAGGACCACTCTCTTCCTCCGCGCTCTCTTGCGCCGATTAGAAACTAGGATCCCCCCTTCTTAGGGTAACTTCCTGCGACTGCCTGCCGTCATAGAAAGCAAAGTCGTCAGACAAAAAGCAAAGTCGTCAGACGCAGGCAGTTGTTTCCTCCACCAGGATGGCAGACCCAGCCATGCCTGGTGGCCCGCAGACAAGCACCCCGAGGTGCGACGACATACAGCAGTTCGGTTTTTCCGTGCCTGCTAATGACAGTCAAGGGAAGCCTGTTGATGTAAGTGTGTCTTACACGCTGCACACCAGTCTTCTCGACGATAGTGTACCACAGGGGCAATCCCCAATCCTCGAATTTAGGCCGGCAAGGATGCCAAAAAAGGGCCGTCAGCCCAAACAAGCAGCAGCTGACGAGAGCGCGAAAGCGACTCCCGCGGCACCTGCAGAAACTAACCCAGAACAAAATACTGCCCCGGCAGCCACTACAACATCGCGATCGAGTATCCCCCCCGTCATGATTCGCAACCATGGCGATCTCGGTCGCATTAACTCTTCTTTCATTGGAAAATACAACCCTGTGCAGTATCACACCAAGCTCGCAGGGCAGTACACGGCACTATATGTGTCCACCAACGAAGACTACAAGAAACTCCTCAGGTACCTCGGAGAGGAGAAAATCGAACACCACACCTTTAGGCTGGAAACCGAAAGGACACAGCTATATGTAGTCAGAGGAATACACCCTACCACCCCTCCCGACAGTGTTAAGGAAGCGCTTCTTGGCGACGGCTGGGCCGCCAAGAAGGTCAGCCAAATGAGAGGAACTTACACGAAGGTTCCGCTGCCTCTCTATCTGGTCGAGTTGCAAGACTCGGCCGGATCACTTATGTTTGAGAAGGCCACTCGCCTGCTCTACATGGTGATAAAAGTGGAGAAGTATGAGCCTCCCAACACACCCCTGGTCTGTCACAAATGTCAGCGGTATGGACATGCCACAGACCGGTGCTTTGCGGCACCCCGCTGTCGTAAATGTGCCGGCAATCATGCCACACATACATGCAAAGCTAGGATGCCCGATGAACGCAAATGCGTTAATTGTGGGGGAGGGCATCCAAGCAATTACAGAAGCTGCCCCGAGTACAAACTCGCACTAGCCCGGCGAAATGCAAAGAATGCAAAAGGGGCGTCACAATCACAGACACAACAAGCGTCCACAAAAAACCAGCGTAAAGTGATCCAGAACCCGGCCCACCTTAGGAGTAATGTGTCCTACAGTGCCGCGGCTTCGAACGCGATCACGAACACGGCGCAACCCATTCAAAATGAAACGTCAACCGCACCCCAAGGCTCACAAACCACATCCACCACAACAGAGGTTGCAGAGCCCCAAACAGCAGGCTCTGCACGCACTGTAGAGCATACGACGCAGCCTTCAGCTGCCTCATCACAACCTAAATCCCAGCGTACTAGAAATAACAGGACACGCACGAGGAACGCTGGGAGCCAGACAACCCCTCCCCCTCCCGCCGAGGAAGCAACGGCCGCTGTGGCTGCTCCCGATGGCCCGGTGGCGACGGCCGCTGAGGGGGTGACTGGGCGCGCGGCGGAGAACGCTGGGGTGGTTGCTCCTGACGGCCCGGCGGCTTCGGCCGCCGAGGAGTCGGTTGAGCGCGCACCGGCGGGATCTGACGTAGCCGCCCGCGCCAACCCGGCTGGCCCGTCCACTGCGGAGTCGGTAGAGTCTGCCCCGACCCAAGCTAATTAGCAACAAACGCAACACCTCCACAGGGTCCAGCTACCCCTGCGGAGCAGACACACACTCAGCCCGCAATAGATTTTCTCGCAACAATTCGAAAACAATAGAGGATCTCCTTCGACCCATGTTCCCCTCCGTTGACCTCTCCCTGGCGACACTCATCCCAAAATTCGTAAGCGCCCTAACCACTCCCTCAGATGGAGGGAGATGGGCTGTATTCCAGAACTGCCTCATGTCCGTCCTAGGCACCAGCAATGTCTCACACCACTAATCCGCTGCTGCCTAAACTCCTAAGACCCCTACTACAGCTCCTGGAAATTCCCCTGAATGGGGGGAAATGGACTGTAATCCTTACTCTACACATTACCTTGCTGCAGTACCTGGACACTCCCCCAGATGGGGGGAGATGGCCTGCAGACCAACCTTATCCACTTACCCCACTGCAGATCCTGAACACTCCCCTGAATGGGGGGAGATGGTCTGTAATCCTAACCCTGATCCTATACACTACCTTGCTGCAGCGCCTGGAAACTCCTCCATATGGGGGGAGATGGACTGCACGGCAATCCTTCCCACTAACCCCACTGCAGTACATCTCCCCCAGATGGGGGAGTGTACAGGATCTGCAGTGGGGTTAGTGGGAAGGATTGCCGTGCAGTCCATCTCCCCCCATATGGAGGAGTTTCCAGGCGCTGCAGCAAGGTAGTGTATAGGATCAGGGTTAGGATTACAGACCATCTCCCCCCATTCAGGGGAGTGTTCAGGATCTGCAGTGGGGTAAGTGGATAAGGTTGGTCTGCAGGCCATCTCCCCCCATCTGGGGGAGTGTCCAGGTACTGCAGCAAGGTAATGTGTAGAGTAAGGATTACAGTCCATTTCCCCCCATTCAGGGGAATTTCCAGGAGCTGTAGTAGGGGTCTTAGGAGTTTAGGCAGCAGCGGATTAGTGGTGTGAGACATTGCTGGTGCCTAGGACGGACATGAGGCAGTTCTGGAATACAGCCCATCTCCCTCCATCTGAGGGAGTGGTTAGGAGCTGCAGTAGGGCGCTTACGAATTTTGGGATGAGTGTCGCCAGGGAGAGGTCAACGGAGGGGAACATGGGTCGAAGGAGATCCTCTATTGTTTTACGAATTGTTGCGAAAAATCTATTGCGGGCTGAGTGTGTGTCTGCTCCGCAGGGGTAGCTGGACCCTGTGGAGGTGTTGCGTTTGTTGCTAAATTAGCTTGGGTCGGGGCAGACTCTACCGACTCCGCAGTGGACGGGCCAGCCGGGTTGGCGCGGGCGGCTACGTCAGATCCCGCCGGTGCGCGCTCAACCGACTCCTCGGCGGCCGGAGCCGCCGGGCCGTCAGGAGCAACCACCCCAGCGTTCCGCCGCGCGCCCAGTCACCCCCTCAGCGGCCGTCGCCACCGGGCCATCGGGAGCAGCCACAGCGGCCGTTGCTTCCTCAGGGGGAGGGGTTGTCTGGCTCCCAGCGTTCCTCGTGCGTGTCCTGTTATTTCTAGTACGCTGGGATTTAGGTTGTGATGAGGCAGCTGAAGGCTGCGTCGTATGCTCTACAGTGCGTGCAGAGCCTGCTGTTTGGGGCTCTGCAACCTCTGTTGTGGTGGATGTGGTTTGTGAGCCTTGGGGTGCGGTTGACGTTTCATTTGAATGGGTTGCGCCGTGTTCGTGATCGCGTTCGAAGCCGCGGCACTGTAGGACACATTACTCCTAAGGGGGCCGGGTTCTGGATCACTTTACGCTGGTTTTTTGTGGACGCTTGTTGTGTCTGTGATTGTGACGCCCCTTTTGCATTCTTTGCATTTCGCCGGGCTAGTGCGAGTTTGTACTCGGGGCAGCTTCTGTAATTGCTTGGATGCCCTCCCCCACAATTAACGCATTTGCGTTCATCGGGCATCCTAGCTTTGCATGTATGTGTGGCATGATTGCCGGCACATTTACGACAGCGGGGTGCCGCAAAGCACCGGTCTGTGGCATGTCCATACCGCTGACATTTGTGACAGACCAGGGGTGTGTTGGGAGGCTCATACTTCTCCACTTTTATCACCATGTAGAGCAGGCGAGTGGCCTTCTCAAACATAAGTGATCCGGCCGAGTCTTGCAACTCGACCAGATAGAGAGGCAGCGGAACCTTCGTGTAAGTTCCTCTCATTTGGCTGACCTTCTTGGCGGCCCAGCCGTCGCCAAGAAGCGCTTCCTTAACACTGTCGGGAGGGGTGGTAGGGTGTATTCCTCTGACTACATATAGCTGTGTCCTTTCGGTTTCCAGCCTAAAGGTGTGGTGTTCGATTTTCTCCTCTCCGAGGTACCTGAGGAGTTTCTTGTAGTCTTCGTTGGTGGACACATATAGTGCCGTGTACTGCCCTGCGAGCTTGGTGTGATACTGCACAGGGTTGTATTTTCCAATGAAAGAAGAGTTAATGCGACCGAGATCGCCATGGTTGCGAATCATGACGGGGGGGATACTCGATCGCGATGTTGTAGTGGCTGCCGGGGCAGTATTTTGTTCTGGGTTAGTTTCTGCAGGTGCCGCGGGAGTCGCTTTCGCGCTCTCGTCAGCTGCTGCTTGTTTGGGCTGACGGCCCTTTTTTGGCATCCTTGCCGGCCTAAATTCGAGGATTGGGGATTGCCCCTGTGGTACACTATCGTCGAGAAGACTGGTGTGCAGCGTGTAAGACACACTTACATCAACAGGCTTCCCTTGACTGTCGTTAGCAGGCACGGAAAAACCGAACTGCTGTATGTCGTCGCACCTCGGGGTGCTTGTCTGCGGGCCACCAGGCATGGCTGGGTCTGCCATCCTGGTGGAGGAAACAACTGCCTGCGTCTGACGACTTTGCTTTTGTCTGACGACTTTGCTTTCTATGACGGCAGGCAGTCGCAGGAAGTTACCCTAAGAAGGGGGGATCCTAGTTTCTAATCGGCGCAAGAGAGCGCGGAGGAAGAGAGTGGTCCTAGAGCACGCGCAGTTATCCCACGTGAAGGGGCCGCTGGTACTCAAATTACCCTATAAAGAACGGGAGATTCCCGCTGGGGAGGTTAGGGCAAAGCCCAAGGTCTAGGCAGTGACCCGCAGGTCACTGCTTGAGTTGGTTAGGGAGTGTGTTGATCTGGCCCTTCGTTATCACCGCAAGGTATCAAGGCCAAATACAACCCAGCAACCACTAAACAACTCGTAGAGAAGTTCGCTCCGCTCCGGAGCCCAGGCGGCAAGGCCGCTAGTCGAGGCTGAGTTCCGCACCTGCTGTCGTCCGCTCGTACTTCCTGCTTCCGCCAGGTGGTCCGCTCCGGTCGGCTGCCCGGTGCACGCTGCGGTGTCCGCTTGTAAATGTATATAAACATGGCGCTCCTCGACCGAAACGTGTTCGTGTGCTGAACGCATTTCCTGACAGTTTGTTCACTCGCTGCGGGAAAGCTGTGGAAGCAAACGTAAGAATGGGTTGGGAAACGGCAAGGAGAATCATCTAAAACCATTTACCAAGTGGAGTGAGAGTTCTTTAAACCGCTTTCACAGCCAACGGTTTGTAACTCTCTCACCTTCGGTTACCGCTGCCATGTCGGAAAGGAGTCACATGTCCGAAGTAGTGCCATGAACAACTCCTACAGCGTACAGTATCTGATCCTCGTGCTTCTTAGCCTTCTCAGGGAGAATACAACATTGGCTAAGAAATTCCTTCCTCTAGTGACACCATGCCAGAATGCACGGCAAAAAGAGCATCTTGAAGTTAGTTTCTCCGATCAGTTAAAGAGCAAGCATCTAAAAGGCTGATAATCTGGCATATGAAAGCGATATGAAAACAACAGAAGCAGGTATTGCAAAAAATGTGGAACGCTTCACGATTTGCGTGTCATCCTTGCGCAGGGGCCATGCTAATCTTCTCTGTATCGTTCCAATTTTAGTATATGTACTGCCGAAGCAAGTACGCTGCGGTGTCCGCTTGTAAATGTATATAAACATGGCGCTCCTCGACCGAAACGTGTTCGTGTGCTGAACGCATTTCCTGACAGTTTGTTCACTCGCTGCGGGAAAGCTGCGGAAGCAAACGTAAGAATGGGTTGGGAAACGGCAAGGAGAATCATCTAAAACCATTTACCAAGTGGAGTGAGAGTTCTTTAAACCTCTTTCACAGCCAACGGTTTGTAAACTATCTCACCTTCGGTTACCGCTGCCATGTCGTAAATGGGTCACATGTCCGAAGTAGTGCCATGAACAACTCCTACAGCGTACAGTATCTGATCCTCGTGCTTCTTAGCTGTCTCAGGGAGAATACAACATTGGCTAAGAAATTCCTTCCTCTAGTGACACCATGCCAGAATGCACGGCAAAAAGAGCATCTTGAAGTTAGTTTCTCCGATCAGTTAAAGAGCAAGCATCTAAAAGGCTGATAATCTGGCATATGAAAGCGATATGAAAACAACAGAAGCAGGTATTGCAAAAAATGTGGAACGCTTCACGATTTTGCGTGTCATCCTTGCGCAGGGGCCATGCTAATCTTCTCCGTATCGTTCCAATTTTAGTATATGTACTGCCGAAGCAAGTACGCTGCGGTGTCCGCTTGTAAATGTATATAAACATGGCGCTCCTCGACCAAAACGTGTTCGTGTGCTGAACGCATTTCCTGACAGTTTGTTCACTTCGCTGCGGGAAAGCTGCGGAAGCAAACGTAAGAATGGGTTGGGAAACGGCAAGGAGAATCATCTAAAACCATTTACCAAGTGGAGTGAGAGTTCTTTACACCTCTTTCACAGCCATTGGTTTGTAACTATCTCACCTTCGGTTACCGCTGCCATGTCGGAAATGGGTCACATATCCGAAGTAGTGCCATGAACAACTCCTACAGCGTACAGTATCTGATCCTCGTGCTTCTTAGCTGTCTCAGGGAGAATACAACATTGGCTAAGAAATTCCTTCCTCTAGTGACACCATGCCAGAATGCACGGCAAAAAGAGCATCTTGAAGTTAGTTTCTCCGATCAGTTAAAGAGCAAGCATCTAAAAGGCTGATAATCTGGCATATGAAAGCGATATGAAAACAACAGAAGCAGGTATTGCAAAGAATGTAGAACGCTTCACGATTTTTGCGTGTCATCCTTGCGCAGGGGCCATGCTAATCTTCTCTGTATCGTTCCAATTTTAGTATATGTACTGCCGAAGCAAGTACGCTGCGGTGTTCGCTTGTAAATGTATATAAACATGGCGCTCCTCGACCGAAACGTGTTCGTGTGCTGAACGCATTTCCTGACAGATTGTTCACTCGCTGCGGGGAAAGCTGCGGAAGCAAACGTAAGAATGGGTTGGGAAACGGCAAGGAGAATCATCTAAAACCATTTACCAAGTGGAGTGAGAGTTCTTTAAACCTCTTTCACAGCCAACGGTTTGTAACTCTCTCACCTTCGGTTACCGCTGCCATGTCGGAAATGGGGTCACATGTCCGAAGTAGTGCCATGAACAACTCCTACAGCGTACAGTATCTGATCCTCGTGCTTCTTAGCTGTCTCAGGGAGAATACAACATTGGCTAAGAAATTCCTTCCTCTAGTGACACCATGCCAGAATGCACGGCAAAAAGAGCATCTTGAAGTTAGTTTCTCCGATCAGTTAAAGAGCAAGCAGCTAAAAGGCTGATAATCTGGCATATGAAAGCGATATGAAAACAACAGAAGCAGGTATTGCAAAAAATGTGGAACGCTTCACGATTTTGCGTGTCATCCTTGCGCAGGGGCCATGCTAATCTTCTCTGTATCGTTCCAATTTTAGTATATGTACTGCCGAAGCAAGTACGCTGCGGTGTCCGCTTGTAAATGTATATAAACATGGCGCTCCTCGACCGAAACGTGTTCGTGTGCTGAACGCATTTCCTGACAGTTTGTTCACTCGCTGCGGGAAAGCTGCGGAAGCAAACGTAAGAATGGGTTGGGAAACGGCAAGGAGAATCATCTAAAACCATTTACCAAGTGGAGTGAGAGTTCTGTAAACCTCTTTCACAGCCAACGGTTTGTAACTCTCTCACCTTCGGTTACCGCTGCCATGTCGGAAATGGGTCACATGTCCGAAGTAGTGCCATGAACAACTCCTACAGCGTACAGTATCTGATCCTCGTGCTTCTTAGCTGTCTCAGGGATAATACAACATTGGCTAAGAAATTCCTTCCTCTAGTGACACCATGCCAGAATGCACGGCAAAAAGAGCATCTTGAAGTTAGTTTCTCCGATCAGTTAAAGAGCAAGCATCTAAAAGGCTGATAATCTGGCATATGAAAGCGATATGAAAACAACAGAAGCAGGTATTGCAAAAAATGTGGAACGCTTCACGATTTTGCGTGTCATCCTTGCGCAGGGGCCATGCTAATCTTCTCTGTATCGTTCCAATTTTAGTATATGTACTGCCGAAGCAAGTGCGCTGCGGTGTCCGCTTGTAAATGTATATAAACATGGCGCTCCTCGACCGAAACGTGTTCGTGTGCTGAACGCATTTCCTGACAGTTTGTTCACTCGCTGCGGGAAAGCTGCGGAAGCAAACGTAAGAATGGGTTGGGAAACGGCAAGGAGAATCATCTAAAACCATTTACCAAGTGGAGTGAGAGTTCTTTAAACCTCTTTCACAGCCAACGGTTTGTAACTATCTCACCTTCGGTTACCGCTGCCATGTCGGAAATGGGTAACATGTCCGAAGTAGTGCCATGAACAACTCCTACAGCGTACAGTATCTGATCCTCGTGCTTCTTAGCTGTCTCAGGGAGAATACAACATTGGCTAAGAAATTCCTTCCTCTAGTGACACCATGCCAGAATGCACGGCAAAAAGAGCATCTTGAAGTTAGTTTCTCCGATCAGTTAAAGAGCAAGCATCTAAAAGGCTGATAATCTGGCATATGAAAGCGATATGAAAACAACAGAAGCAGGTATTGCAAAAAATGTGGAACGCTTCACGATTTTGCGTGTCATCCTTGCGCAGGGGCCATGCTAATCTTCTCTGTATCGTTCCAATTTTAGTATATGTACTGCCGAAGCAAGTACGCTGCGCTGTCCGCTTGTAAATGTATATAAACATGGCGCTCCTCGACCGAAACGTGTTCGTGTGCTGAACGCATTTCCTGACAGTTTGTTCACTCGCTGCGGGAAAGCTGCGGAAGCAAACGTAAGAATGGGTTGGGAACGGGCAAGGAGAATCATCTAAAACCATTTACCAAGTGGAGTGAGAGTTCTTTAAACCCCTTTCACAGCCAACGGTTTGTAACTCTCTCACCTTCGGTTACCGCTGCCATGTCGGAAATGAGTCACATGTCCGAAGTAGTGCCATCAACAACTCCTACAGCGTACAGTATCTGATCCTCGTTCTTCTTAGCTGTCTCAGGTAGAATACAACATTGGCTAAGAAATTCCTTCCTCTAGTGACACCATGCCAGAATGCACGGCAAAAAGAGCATCTTGAAGTTAGTTTCTCCGATCAGTTAAAGAGCAAGCATCTAAAAGGCTGATAATCTGGCATATGAAAGCGATATGAAAACAACAGAAGCAGGTATTGCAAAAAAAGTGGAACGCTTCACGATTTTGCGTGTCATCCTTGCGCAGGGGCCATGCTAATCTTCTTTTTTTTTTTTTTTTTTATTGGGGGAGCACCCAAAACCCGCTCCTCCAAGCATGGCGGCCTTCCTGTTATCTACTGCTCGCCTCTGCACATGCATTAAGTTAGTATTTCTATAGGTGATCACAGGAACGGGATTGTGATGTATTCCATGCGTCCAGGCGTCCGCCCGTTTACATGGGTCCATCGGGAATGATAGACAGAAACTTTTGAAAGAAGAGACAGGGCAGAGGGAAAAAAGTGCCAGGGTTTTACCCCTGGGAAAAAAACCTCTGCGACAGTTAAGGTGGGATATAAGGGCGGCTGGCTAAGATACTGCCAGTACCGCGACAGAATCTATACTACAGTTGAGGATGATGTGGGAGGTATTGTTAATTTGTTAGGGTGTCATGCAGTTACTTACCCCGGGAGGCGGCATGCCGTCTCCCGGTGTGGATGTCCGTGTGGATAGCGTGTTGTTGTGCCTGGCGCGGTGTCCTTGCAGCCGCCGCGCCAGTGTAGTCCCCTGTGGCAGCACGGGTCCCGGCGTCAGGCCGCGACGTTTCACCCGAGCAGAGGTCCAGCGTGTACGACTCACGACGTCCCCGCCACCAACGGTCACGAGATCCCCGGCAGGACGACTCGTCGGCATCCGCGTTCCAAGACCGACGACCGCCGACCACGACTCGACTGTTCAGCCACGAGGGTAGGTGGAGCATCCACCGGCCACATAGCCGAAGTGGTTTCACCGGCTTGCGCCGCAGCGATTTCACCGGCAGCCAGATAATTCCAGTGTCCTCGCCGCGACGGAGCTCCAGTGTCCCCACCTGGGGTACGCCGGTTTCCGCTTATGCAATGGCATCCCAGCCGAGACGGGCCAACGGCGCCAGCCTCTTAGCGCTTCCACCGACATCCTCGCCCTGCAGGTTTGCCAGATCACGCACAGCAGCAGGTCCGTTGCGCAAGCTGCAGGTAGCTCGCCGAGGTCTGCGCCGCCGCGCTGTCGCCGGCGTACATGCCAGGGATGCGGTGATCTTCTTCCGTCCGGCTTGGCTCACCGCTCCACACAGCAGCGGTCAGCCGGCAGAGCGAGCCGGCGGCCGGCCGGCCCCCACCCCTCCGCGCTTCCCCCAGCATCACGCCGTAGCGCGCCACCGGCGTGCCCGTTGGCAGTTAGCCAGCGTCTGCACCGCAGCGGTTTGCCCACGGCCACGCAGCAGAAATCAGCCAGCCAAGATGGCCACCCCAGCGCTTCCGCCGGCGCCACACACTGTTACGGTTTCCGGTATTCGGTGGTTGGTACAGCTGTGGCTGTGCACTGCACGGTTCCCGGTATGCGGAGGTTGTGCAGTGCATACCAGCTTTCACGCCAGGGCGGTGGCCAGCATTCAATCCACCGCAAGCCGCTAGCGCCCCGCCTTGGTGTTTCCGCCGGCGTTCCCGCCGCAGAGACACACCGGCGTGCGCGCCGAGGCAGACACCGGTATCCGCCCGGCAGCAGGCGGCCAACCACACCGCCAGCCCGCCCCGCCAACATCACGCCGCCGCACCGAGCCGGCGCGCCGTCTTCTAATCTTCTCTGTATCGTTCCAATTTTAGTATATGTACTGCCGAAGCAAGTACGCTGCGGTGTCCGCTTGTAAATGTATATAAACATGGCGCTCCTCGACCGAAACGTGTTCGTGTGCTGAACGCATTTCCTGACAGTTTGTTCACTCGCTGCGGGAAAGCTGCGGAAGCAAACGTAAGAATGGGTTGGGAAACGGCAAGGAGAATCATCTAAAACCATTTACCAAGTGGAGTGAGAGTTCTTTAAACCTCTTTCACAGCCAACGGTTTGTAACTCTCTCACCTTCGGTTACCGCTGCCATGTCGGAAATGGGTCACATGTCCGAAGTAGTGCCATGAACAACTCCTACAGCGTACAGTATCTGATCCTCGTGCTTCTTAGCTGTCTCAGGGAGAATACAACATTGGCTAAGAAATTCCTTCCTCTAGTGACACCATGCCAGAATGCACGGCAAAAAGAGCATCTTGAAGTTAGTTTCTCCGATCAGTTAAAGAGCAAGCATCTAAAAGGCTGATAATCTGGCATATGAAAGCGATATGAAAACAACAGAAGCAGGTATTGCAAAAAATGTGGAACGCTTCACGATTTTGCGTGTCATCCTTGCGCAGGGGCCATGCTAATCTTCTCTGTATCGTTCCAATTTTAGTATATGTACTGCCGAAGCAAGTACGCTGCGGTGTCCGCTTGTAAATGTATATAAACATGGCGCTCCTCGACCGAAACGTGTTCGTGTGCTGAACGCATTTCCTGACAGTTTGTTCACTCGCTGCGGGAAAGCTGCGGAAGCAAACGTAAGAATGGGTTGGGAAACGGCAAGGAGAATCATCTAAAACCATTTACCAAGTGGAGTGAGAGTTCTTTAAACCGCTTTCACAGCCAACGGTTTGTAACTCTCTCACCTTCGGTTACCGCTGCCATGTCGGAAATGAGTCACATGTCCGAAGTAGTGCCATCAACAACTCCTACAGCGTACAGTATCTGATCCTCGTTCTTCTTAGCTGTCTCAGGGATAATACAACATTGGCTAAGAAATTCCTTCCTCTAGTGACACCATGCCAGAATGCACGGCAAAAAGAGCATCTTGAAGTTAGTTTCTCCGATCAGTTAAAGAGCAAGCATCTAAAAGGCTGATAATCTGGCATATGAAAGCGATATGAAAACAACAGAAGCAGGTATTGCAAAAAAAGTGGAACGCTTCACGATTTTGCGTGTCATCCTTGCGCAGGGGCCATGCTAATCTTCTCTGTATCGTTCCAATTTTAGTATATGTACTGCCGAAGCAAGTACGCTGCGGTGTCCGCTTGTAAATGTATATAAACATGGCGCTCCTCGACCGAAACGTGTTCGTGTGCTGAACGCATTTCCTGACAGTTTGTTCACTCGCTGCGGGAAAGCTGTGGAAGCAAACGTAAGAATGGGTTGGGAAACGGCAAGGAGAATCATCTAAAACCATTTACCAAGTGGAGTGAGAGTTCTTTAAACCGCTTTCACAGCCAACGGTTTGTAACTCTCTCACCTTCGGTTACCGCTGCCATGTCGGAAATGAGTCACATGTCCGAAGTAGTGCCATGAACAACTCCTACAGCGTACAGTATCTGATCCTCGTGCTTCTTAGCTGTCTCAGGGAGAATACAACATTGGCTAAGAAATTCCTTCCTCTAGTGACACCATGCCAGAATGCACGGCAAAAAGAGCATCTTGAAGTTAGTTTCTCCGATCAGTTAAAGAGCAAGCATCTAAAAGGCTGATAATCTGGCATATGAAAGCGATATGAAAACAACAGAAGCAGGTATTGCAAAAAATGTGGAACGCTTCACGATTTTGCGTGTCATCCTTGCGCAGGGGCCATGCTAATCTTCTCTGTATCGTTCCAATTTTAGTATATGTACTGCCGAAGCAAGTACGCTGCGGTGTCCGCTTGTAAATGTATATAAACATGGCGCTCCTCGACCGAAACGTGTTCGTGTGCTGAACGCATTTCCTGACAGTTTGTTCACTCGCTGCGGGAAAGCTGCGGAAGCAAACGTAAGAATGGGTTGGGAAACGGCAAGGAGAATCATCTAAAACCATTTACCAAGTGGAGTGAGAGTTCTTTAAACCGCTTTCACAGCCAACGGTTTGTAACTCTCTCACCTTCGGTTACCGCTGCCATGTCGGAAATGGGTCACATGTCCGAAGTAGTGCCATGAACAACTCCTACAGCGTACAGTATCTGATCCTCGTGCTTCTTAGCTGTCTCAGGGATAATACAACATTGGCTAAGAAATTCCTTCCTCTAGTGACACCATGCCAGAATGCACGGCAAAAAGAGCATCTTGAAGTTAGTTTCTCCGATCAGTTAAAGAGCAAGCATCTAAAAGGCTGATAATCTGGCATATGAAAGCGATATGAAAACAACAGAAGCAGGTATTGCAAAAAATGTGGAACGCTTCACGATTTTGCGTGTCATCCTTGCGCAGGGGCCATGCTAATCTTCTCTGTATCGTTCCAATTTTATTATATGTACTGCCGAAGCAAGTGCGCTGCGGTGTCCGCTTGTAAATGTATATAAACATGGCGCTCCTCGATCGAAACATGTTCGTGTGCTGAACGCATTTCCTGACAGTTTGTTCACTCGCTGCGGGAAAGCTGCGGAAGCAAACGTAAGAATGGGTTGGGAATCGGCAAGGAGAATCATCTAAAACCATTTACCAAGTGGAGTGAGAGTTCTTTAAACCGCTTTCACAGCCAACGGTTTGTAACTCTCTCACCTTCGGTTACCGCTGCCATGTCGGAAATGAGTCACATGTCCGAAGTAGTGCCATGAACAACTCCTACAGCGTACAGTACCTGATCCTCGTGCTTCTTAGCTGTCTCAGGGAGAATACAACATTGGCTAAGAAATTCCTTCCTCTAGTGACACCATGCCAGAATGCACGGCAAAAAGAGCATCTTGAAGTTAGTTTCTCCGATCAGTTAAAGAGCAAGCATCTAAAAGGCTGATAATCTGGCATATGAAAGCGATATGAAAACAACAGAAGCAGGTATTGCAAAAAATGTGGAACGCTTCACGATTTTGCGTGTCATCCTTGCGCAGGGGCCATGCTAATCTTCTCTGTATCGTTCCAATTTTAGTATATGTACTGCCGAAGCAAGTACGCTGCGGTGTCCGCTTGTAAATGTATATAAACATGGCGCTCCTCGACCGAAACGTGTTCGTGTGCTGAACGCATTTCCTGACAGTTTGTTCACTCGCTGCGGGAAAGCTGCGGAAGCAAACGTAAGAATGGGTTGGGAAACGGCAAGGAGAATCATCTAAAACCATTTACCAAGTGGAGTGAGAGTTCTTTAAACCGCTTTCACAGCCAACGGTTTGTAACTCTCTCACCTTCGGTTACCGCTGCCATGTCGGAAATGGGTCACATGTCCGAAGTAGTGCCATGAACAACTCCTACAGCGTACAGTATCTGATCCTCGTGCTTCTTAGCTGTCTCAGGGATAATACAACATTGGCTAAGAAATTCCTTCCTCTAGTGACACCATGCCAGAATGCACGGCAAAAAGAGCATCTTGAAGTTAGTTTCTCCGATCAGGTAAAGAGCAAGCATCTAAAAGGCTGATAATCTGGCATATGAAAGCGATATGAAAACAACAGAAGCAGGTATTGCAAAAAATGTGGAACGCTTCACGATTTTGCGTGTCATCCTTGCGCAGGGGCCATGCTAATCTTCTCTGTATCGTTCCAATTTTAGTATATGTACTGCCGAAGCAAGTACGCTGCGGTATCCGCTTGTAAATGTATATAAACATGGCGCTCCTCGACCGAAACGTGTTCGTGTGCTGAACGCATTTCCTGACAGTTTGTTCACTCGCTGCGGGAAAGCTGCGGAAGCAAACGTAAGAATGGGTTTGGGAATCGGCAAGGAGAATCATCTAAAACCATTTACCAAGTGGAGTGAGAGTTCTTTAAACCGCTTTCACAGCCAACGGTTTGTAACTCTCTCACCTTCGGTTACCGCTGCCATGTCGGAAATGAGTCACATGTCCGAAGTAGTGCCATGAACAACTCCTACAGCGTACAGTATCTGATCCTCGTGCTTCTTAGGTGTCTCAGGGAGAATACAACATTGGCTAAGAAATTCCTTCATCTAGTGACACCATGCCAGAATGCACGGCAAAAAGAGCATCTTGAAGTTAGTTTCTCCGATCAGTTAAAGAGCAAACATCTAAAGGCTGATAATCTGGCATATGAAAGCGATATGAAAACAACAGAAGCAGGTATTGCAAAAATGTGGAACGCTTCACGATTTTGCGTGTCATCCTTGCGCAGGGGCCATGCTAATCTTCTCTGTATCGTTCCAATTTTAGTATATGTACTGCCGAAGCAAGTACGCTGCGGTGTCCGCTTGTAAATGTATATAAACATGGCGCTCCTCGACCGAAACGTGTTCGTGTGCTGAACGCATTTCCTGACAGTTTGTTCACTCGCTGCGGGAAAGCTGCGGAAGCAAACGTAAGAATGGGTTGGGAAACGGCAAGGAGAAATCATCTAAAACCATTTACCAAGTGGAGTGAGAGTTCTTTAAACCTCTTTCACAGCCAACGGTTTGTAACTATCTCACCTTCGGTTACCGCTGCCATGTCGGAAATGGGTCACATGTCCGAAGTAGTGCCATGAACAACTCCTACAGCGTACAGTATCTGATCCTCGTGCTTCTTAGCTGTCTCAGGGAGAATGCAACATTGGCTAAGAAATTCCTTCCTCTAGTGACACCATGCCAGAATGCACGGCAAAAAGAGCATCTTGAAGTTAGTTTCTCCGATCAGTTAAAGAGCAAGCATCTAAAAGGCTGATAATCTGGCATATGAAAGCGATATGAAAACAACAGAAGCAGGTATTGCAAAAAAATGTGGAACGCTTCACGATTTTGCGTGTCATCCTTGCGCAGGGGCCATGCTAATCTTCTCTGTATCGTTCCAATTTTAGTATATGTACTGCCGAAGCAAGTACGCTGCGGTGTTTTTTTTTTTTTTTATTGGGGGAGCACCCAAAACCCGCTCCTCCAAGCATGGCGGCCTTCCTGTTAACTACTGCTCGCCTCTGCACATGCATTAAGTTAGTAATTCTATAGGTGATCACAGGAACGGGATTGTGATGTATTCCATGCGTCCAGGCGTCCGCCCGTTTACATGGGTCCATCGGATAAGATAGACAGAAACTTTTGAAAGAAGAGACAGGGCAGAGGGAAAAAAGTGCCAAGGTTTTACCCTTGGGAAAAAAACCTCTGCGATAGTTAGGTAGGGAATAAGAGCGGCTGGCTAAGATACTGCCAGTACCGCGACAGATTCTATGCTACAAGGTTGGATGTATGAAGGTTTGTTAGTTTTGTTAGGATATGGTATCATGCAATAACTACAGCTGGTCCACACACCGCCGCTGAGGTTATCAGCTGGTGCCGCTCGCCGTCGCTGTCGTTGAGATGGTCCTGGAACATGCCGAATCGTTATATTAGTAACAGCTGTGTGCAACAGGTGTTGTACGTGTTGGTGAGACGTGATTCGCACCGCCAGGGCGCCAGAGCGCAACCGCCGCAACGCGCAGAGCCTCCCCCTCATCCCGGGAGTACACGGTAGGGTTTCGCCGCGGCGACAGCCACAGTGCTGCTAGATGACCACCCCCGACTTGCCCGGGCTTTAGGACGATGACGGACACCACCGCCATGACCCCCGCCAGCATGTGTCATCGCCACCGGGTAAGACAACCCCACCATGCTCATTCAGGAAATATTGGAGCAGGATGCATCGCGCTAGCCTGCCACGACAGCCGTCACCCCCGCGGTGTTTACCACGCCGGATACTGTACTAATGCTGTTTGTGGATTGATTTCTTGTTATATGTGGCTGCCTTCTACACCTGCGATCGCACTGTAACCACTTTCCTTAGCCCAGTGATCACTTTGCAGGTTGGTTAGGGAATGGGACCCTAACCCCAGTGGCCCTTGATGCAGTCGACAGATTTCTTACTTGTTTATGCATTAGTTTTTTCCTATCTGTTGAGCAATATTTTCGGCCGTGGGTGTTTAAATCTGTGGTTGTGATCGTAACTGCCTATAGTGCGTATCAAAGGATTTCGCGACATTTGGGATTTACCGTACATGTTTATGGCAAGCTTCTTAATTACTTGCTGTATTGGCTCGAGTCGGAAATCTCGGTGTAAGTCGGTTGTTCGTGTTCCCCGAGGAGCATTTGCTATGATCCTGAGTACTTTGTTTTGGATTAATTGCAGTCTCCTAATGTGAGACTTAGCGGCGTACCCCCAACCGGGCTGCATACGTCATGAGTGGCCGAATGAGTGCTAAGTACATTGTTCGGGCATTACCTCGGTGTAGTGTGCTTTGTCTGTTTAGCATTGGGTATAGCTGTTTGAGTCTAATGTTTGCTTTATTAACCATGTGTTCTATATGGAGCTTCCATGTTAGCTTCGCGTCAAATTTGACTCCAAGATATTTAACTTCGTTCCGGAAATGTATTTGTTGATTGTGTAGTGTTAGCGGTCGACAGTGTTCGTGAATGCGTTTTTGCTTAGGTCTTCGTGTAAATAGGAGTGCCTCGCATTTAGCTACGTTGACTTTAATTCGCCATCGTGTGAGCCAAGGTTCGACTACGTTAAGCGCGTGCTGTAATCTACTGTTTATATGAGATGGTTGCTGTGACTGTGCAAGATAGGCGGTATCGTCAGCATAAATAGCTTGCATCGTTTTGACTGTGGTCGGAGCTTTATTGACGTATTCTGTGAAGAGCGGAGGGCCTATTAAACTTCCTTGAGGCACTCCGCTTGTATCTCCTGAGGTGTGGAGTTCTTGTTGTAACGCAGACGTGGAACGTTCGGTTACTGAGGTAAGAGTGTATTAGGCGCACCAGTCCGTCCGGGAATCCGTCGTCACTGAGTCTACGAATGAGGCCGTTGTGCCAAAGACGATCGAACGCCTTCTCAATGTCCAGGAACACAGCCCCGGTAGACGCAGACAGGTTATACCCCCTTGTTACGTGCTCAACAACACGCATTAATTGTTGTGTTGTGGAGTGGTGCTTTCTGAAGCCGAATTGCTCCGGCTTCAGAATGTTGTCCTTATGTGTTGTGTAAGGCGTCTGAGTATGACTTTTTCAACAACTTTGCTAAGGGAGTTCATAAGCTAATCGGCCGGTAGTTGTTGGGTGAAGATGGATCTTTCCCCGGCTTTCTGAACATTAGCACTTTGGCCTCCTTCCATCGGTCGGGGAAATAGTGGTTGTGTAAGATGGCATTCGCGATGTCTGTAAGGTACTCTATCGCTTTCCCCGTGAGCTGTTTAAGAACACGGTTCTGAATACCATCCGGACCAGGTGCTTTTTTAGCGTCCGAGTGCTGTATAGCCCATGAGATTTCGTCGGAAGTTGCCCTACGCGGATACTCGCGAACCGGTTGGGCTAACAGCTGTGTCACCATCTGGTCCGTTTCCAATGTAAACGCAGGATCGGAAGGATCTACGTTTGGTCGAAAAGATTCTGCTAGTGTTGTGGCCATCAGCTCCGCCTTGCCCTCGGAAGAATAGACAAGTCCGTCCGGCCCCTGTAGGGTGGGTGTATGATGTGCTTCACGAGTGAAGTGACGAGCTAAAGACCACACGGAGCGGTCAGAGGTGTCGGTGTTCAACTCCGAGAGCAGACGCCCCCATTGTTGATTTTTGTACTCCTGGATTCTACGACTAATTATGTCTTTGAGTCTGTTGATATGCACTTTATAAATGGGACGCCTAGTACGTTGCCAGTATCTCCTGAGCCTATTCCTAGTTGTGATTAACCCCGTAATTGCCTCAGGTAGCGCCATTTGTCTCTGGTGTGGGGTTGATTCAGGGATGCTACTCGCCATAGCTTCCTGTATGGCAACAGTTAGAATTTCAACAGACTCGTTAATGCGTTGTTGGCTAATCTCGTGTCTATCCGGTATGCGACTATCTAACACCTCCTTGAACAGAGTCCAGTTGGCGCGTCGATAGTTTAGCATCCGTCGCTTGTCAGTGTTCTGCGGTGTACCTTCAGTATTGAGTATGATTGGCATGTGGTCTGACTCCAGATCGTTTACAACCTGTAGGTCGTGTGTGCGGGTTATACCCTTAGGAGGGCTATATCTAACACGTCTGGATTTTGTTCCGAACATGGGGAACAAACGTCGGTTCGTTTGGCCCTAGTATTAGATAATTGTGCTCTAGTGAATGTTCGTACAGTTTCCTGCCGTTGGAGTTTTGACGCTGCGAATTCCAACTACGATGTTTGGCATTTAGATCTCCAGCGACTATTACTCTAGGTGCGGTATTTAGCAGCCTACTGATATCACGCGTGCTAATATTATTGGGTGTGTAGACTGCGATAAGATTAGTGTATGCTTCGTTAAACCGGATTTTCACGGCTGTGGCTTCGATCCTCTCTAGCTCGGGAAGCACTACGTTTGATTGCTCTATGTCCGTGTGTATAATCACGGCCGTGCCTCCACCCCGTGCGCCGTTCAGCCTGTCAGTACGGTGCACACGGTATTGGCTCATGTGGAATTTATCTTTTGCGCCCAGGTGTGTTTCGTTTATAAGAGCAATACGGAGACCGTGCCGCTCCATAAACGCCGCCAATTCTGCTTTTTTGTTTTTCAGCCCGCGAGCGTTCCAGAAGAGGATACGCGTATTCAGAGGATTTGGGTTGTCAGGCATTGTTTGGTTTCTGGACGGACAAGAGGCCAATCTGGATTACAGTCCAACTGCCCCTATCTGGGGGAGTGGTCTTGAACTGTAGTAGGGTAGTTAGGGATGTAGGGATTGCAGTCCATCTCCCCCCATCTGGGGGAGTGTACAGGATCTGCAGTGGGGTTAGTGGAGTAAGGATTGCTCTGCAGTCCATCTCCCCCCATATGGAGGAGTTTCCAGGCGCTGCAGCAAGGTAGTGTATAGGATCAGGGTTAGGATTACAGACCATCTCCCCCCATTCAGGGGAGTGTTCAGGATCTGCAGTGGGGTAAGTGGATAAGGTTGGTCTGCAGGCCATCTCCCCCCATCTGGGGGAGTGTCCAGGTACTGCAGCAAGGTAATGTGTAGAGTAAGGATTACAGTCCATTTCCCCCCATTCAGGGGAATTTCCAGGAGCTGTAGTAGGGGTCTTAGGAGTTTAGGCAGCAGCGGATTAGTGGTGTGAGACATTGCTGGTGCCTAGGACGGACATGAGGCAGTTCTGGAATACAGCCCATCTCCCTCCATCTGAGGGAGTGGTTAGGAGCTGCAGTAGGGCGCTAACGAATTTGGGATGAGTGTCGCCAGGGAGAGGTCAACGGAGGGGAACATGGGTCGAAGGAGATCCTCTATTGTTTTACGAATTGTTGCGAAAATCTATTGCGGGCTGGTGTGTGTCTGCTCCGCAGGGGTAGCTGGACCCTGTGGAGGTGTTGCGTTTGTTGCTGATTAGCTTGGGTCGGGGCAGACTCTACCGACTCCGCAGTGGACGGGCCACCGGGTTGGCGCGGGCGGCTACGTCAGATCCCGCCGGTGCGCGCTCAACCGACTCCTCGGCGGCCGAAGCCGCCGGGCCGTCAGGAGCAACCACCCCAGCGTTCTCCGCCGCGCGCCCAGTCACCCCCTCAGCGGCCGTCGCCACCGGGCCATCGGGAGCAGCCACAGCGGCCGTTGCTTCCTCGGCGGGAGGGGGAGGGGTTGTCTGGCTCCCAGCGTTCCTCGTGCGTGTCCTGTTATTTCTAGTACGCTGGGATTTAGGTTGTGATGAGGCAGCTGAAGGCTGCGTCGTATGCTCTACAGTGCGTGCAGAGCCTGCTGTTTGGGGCTCTGCAACCTCTGTTGTGGTGGATGTGGTTTGTGAGCCTTGGGGTGCGGTTGACGTTTCATTTTGAATGGTTGCGCCGTGTTCGTGATCGCGTTCGAAGCCGCGGCACTGTAGGACACATTACTCCTAAGGTGGGCCGGGTTCTGGATCACTTTACGCTGGTTTTTTGTGGACGCTTGTTGTGTCTGTGATTGTGACGCCCCTTTTGCATTCTTTGCATTTCGCCGGGCTAGTGCGAGTTTGTACTCGGGGCAGCTTCTGTAATTGCTTGGATGCCCTCCCCCACAATTAACGCATTTGCGTTCATCGGGCATCCTAGCTTTGCATGTATGTGTGGCATGATTGCCGGCACATTTACGACAGCGGGGTGCCGCAAAGCACCGGTCTGTGGCATGTCCATACCGCTGACATTTGTGACAGACCAGGGGTGTGTTGGGAGGCTCATACTTCTCCACTTTTATCACCATGTAGAGCAGGCGAGTGGCCTTCTCAAACATAAGTGATCCGGCCGAGTCTTGCAACTCGACCAGATAGAGAGGCAGCGGAACCTTCGTGTAAGTTCCTCTCATTTGGCTGACCTTCTTGGCGGCCCAGCCGTCGCCAAGAAGCGCTTCCTTAACACTGTCGGGAGGGGTGGTAGGGTGTATTCCTCTGACTACATATAGCTGTGTCCTTTCGGTTTCCAGCCTAAAGGTGTGGTGTTCGATTTTCTCCTCTCCGAGGTACCTGAGGAGTTTCTTGTAGTCTTCGTTGGTGGACACATATAGTGCCGTGTACTGCCCTGCGAGCTTGGTGTGATACTGCACAGGGTTGTATTTTCCAATGAAAGAAGAGTTAATGCGACCGAGATCGCCATGGTTGCGAATCATGACGGGGGGGATACTCGATCGCGATGTTGTAGTGGCTGCCGGGGCAGTATTTTGTTCTGGGTTAGTTTCTGCAGGTGCCGCGGGAGTCGCTTTCGCGCTCTCGTCAGCTGCTGCTTGCTTGGGCTGACGGCCCTTTTTTGGCATCCTTGCCGGCCTAAATTCGAGAATTGGGGATTGCCCCTGTGGTACACTATCGTCGAGAAGACTGGTGTGCAGCGTGTAAGACACACTTACATCAACAGGCTTCCCTTGACTGTCGTTGGCAGGCACGGAAAAACCGAACTGCTGTATGTCGTCGCACCTCGGGGTGCTTGTCTGCGGGCCACCAGGCATGGCTGGGTCTGCCATCCTGGTGGAGGAAACAACTGCCTGCGTCTGACGACTTTGCTTTTTGTCTGACGACTTTGCTTTCTATGACGGCAGGCAGTCGCAGGAAGTTACCCTAAGAAGGGGGGATCCTAGTTTCTAATCGGCGCAAGAGAGCGCGGAGGAAGAGAGTGGTCCTAGAGCACGCGCAGTTATCCCACGTGAAGGGGCCGCTGGTACTCAAATTACCCTATAAAGAACGGGAGATTCCCGCTGGGGAGGTTAGGGCAAAGCCCAAGGTCTAGGCAGTGACCCGCAGGTCACTGCTTGAGTTGGTTAGGGAGTGTGTTGATCGAGCCCTTCGTTATCACCGCAAGGTATCAAGGCCAAATACAACCCAGCAACCACTAAACAACTCGTAGAAGAAGTTCGCTCCGCTCCGGAGCCCAGGCGGCAAGGCCGCTAGTCGAGGCTGAAGTTCCGCACCTGCTGTCGTCCGCTCGTACTTCCTGCTTCCGCCAGGTGGTCCGTCCCGGTCGGCTGCCCGGTGCGAAGTACGCTGCGGTGTCCGCTTGTAAATGTATATAAACATGGCGCTCCTCGACCGAAACGTGTTCGTGTGCTGAACGCATTTCCTGACAGTTTGTTCACTCGCTGCGGGAAAGCTGTGGAAGCAAACGTAAGAATGGGTTGGGAAACGGCAAGGAGAATCATCTAAAACCATTTACCAAGTGGAGTGAGAGTTCTTTAAACCGCTTTCACAGCCAACGGTTTGTAACTCTCTCACCTTCGGTTACCGCTGCCATGTCGGAAATGGGTCACATGTCCGAAGTAGTGCCATGAACAACTCCTACAGCGTACAGTATCTGATCCTCGTGCTTCTTAGCAGTCTCAGGGAGAATACAACATTGGCTAAGAAATCCTTCATTAGTGACACCATGCCAGAATGCACGGCAAAAAGAGCATCTTGAAGTTAGTTTCTCCGATCAGTTAAAGAGCAAGCATCTAAAAGGCTGATAATCTGGCATATGAAAGCGATATGAAAACAACAGAGCAGGTATTGCAAATAATGTGGAACGCTTCACGATTTTGCGTGTCATCTTGCGCAGGGGCCATGCTAATCTTCTCTGTATCGTTCCAATTTTAGTATATGTACTGCCGAAGCAAGCACGCTGCGGTGTCCGCTTGTAAATGTATAAACATGGCGCTCCTCGACCGAACGTGTTCGTGTGCTGAACGCATTTCCTGACAGTTTGTTCACTCGCTGCGGGAAAGCTGCGGAAGCAAACGTAAGAATGGGTTGGGAAACGGCAAGGAGAATCATCTAAAACCATTTACCAAGTGGAGTGAGAGTCTTTAAACCGCTTTCACAGCCAACGGTTTGTAACTCTCTCACCTTCGGTTGCCGCTGCCATGTCGAAATGAGTCACATGTCCGAAGTAGTGCCATGAACAACTCCTACAGCGTACAGTATCTGATCCTCGTGCTTCTTAGCTGTCTCAGGGAGAATACAACATTGGCTAAGAAATTCCTTCCTCTAGTGACACCATGCCAGAATGCACGGCAAAAAGAGCATCTTGAAGTTAGTTTCTCGATCAGTTAAAGAGCAAGCATCTAAAAGGCTGATAATCTGGCATATGAAAGCGATATGAAAACAACAGAAGCAGGTATTGCAAAAAATGTGGAACGCTTCACGATTTGCGTGTCACCTTGCGCAGGGGCCATGCTAATCTTCTCGGTATCGTTCCAATTTTAGTATATGTACTGCCGAAGCAAGTACGCTGCGGTGTCCGCTGTAAATGTATATAAACATGGCGCTCCTCGACCGAAAACGTGTTCGTGTGCTGAACGCATTCCTGACAGTTTGTTCACTCGCTGCGGGAAAGCTGCGGAAGCAACGTAAGAATGGGTGGGAAACGGCAAGGAGAATCATCTAAAACCATTACAAAGTGGAGTGAGAGTTCTTTAAACCGCTTTCACAGCCAACGGTTTGTAACTCTCTCACCTTCGGTGCCCTCTGCCATGTCGGAAATGAGTACATGTCCGAAGTAGTGCCATGAACAACTCCTACAGCGTACAGTATCTGATCCTCGTGCTTCTTAGCTGTCTCAGGGAGAATACAACATTGGCTAAGAAATTCCTTCCTCTAGTGACACCATGCCAGAATGCACGGCAAAAAGAGCATCTTGAAGTTAGTTTCTCCGATCAGTTAAAGAGCAAGCATCTAAAAGGCTGATAATCTGGCATATGAAAGCGATATGAAAACAACAGAAGCAGGTATTGCAAAGAATGTAGAACGCTTCACGATTTGCGTGTCATCCTTGCGCAGGGGCCATGCTAATCTTCTCTGTATCGTTCCAATTTTAGTATATGTACTGCCGAAGCAAGTACGCTGCGGTGTTCGCTTGTAAATGTATATAAACATGGCGCTCCTCGACCGAAACGTGTTCGTGTGCTGAACGCATTTCCTGACAGATTGTTCACTCGCTGCGGGAAAGCTGCGGAAGCAAACGTAAGAATGGGTTGGGAAACGGCAAGGAGAATCATCTAAAACCATTTACCAAGTGGAGTGAGAGTTCTTTAAACCTCTTTCACAGCCAACGGTTTGTAACTCTCTCACCTTCGGTTACCGCTGCCATGTCGGAAATGGGTCACATGTCCGAAGTAGTGCCATGAACAACTCCTACAGCGTACAGTATCTGATCCTCGTGCTTCTTAGCTGTCTCAGGGAGAATACAACATTGGCTAAGAAATTCCTTCCTCTAGTGACACCATGCCAGAATGCACGGCAAAAAGAGCATCTTGAAGTTAGTTTCTCCGATCAGTTAAAGAGCAAGCAGCTAAAAGGCTGATAATCTGGCATATGAAAGCGATATGAAAACAACAGAAGCAGGTATTGCAAAAAATGTGGAACGCTTCACGATTTTGCGTGTCATCCTTGCGCAGGGGCCATGCTAATCTTCTCTGTATCGTTCCAATTTAGTATATGTACTGCCGAAGCAAGTACGCTGCGGTGTCCGCTTGTAAATGTATATAAACATGGCGCTCCTCGACCGAAACGTGTTCGTGTGCTGAACGCATTTCCTGACAGTTTGTTCACTCGCTGCGGGAAAGCTGCGGAAGCAAACGTAAGAATGGGTTGGGAAACGGCAAGGAGAATCATCTAAAACCATTTACCAAGTGGAGTGAGAGTTCTGTAAACCTCTTTCACAGCCAACGGTTTGTAACTCTCTCACCTTCGGTTACCGCTGCCATGTCGGAAATGGGTCACATGTCCGAAGTAGTGCCATGAACAACTCCTACAGCGTACAGTATCTGATCCTCGTGCTTCTTAGCTGTCTCAGGGATAATACAACATTGGCTAAGAAATTCCTTCCTCTAGTGACACCATGCCAGAATGCACGGCAAAAAGAGCATCTTGAAGTTAGTTTCTCCGATCAGTTAAAGAGCAAGCATCTAAAAGGCTGATAATCTGGCATATGAAAGCGATATGAAAACAACAGAAGCAGGTATTGCAAAAAATGTGGAACGCTTCACGATTTTGCGTGTCATCCTTGCGCAGGGGCCATGCTAATCTTCTCTGTATCGTTCCAATTTTAGTATATGTACTGCCGAAGCAAGTGCGCTGCGGTGTCCGCTTGTAAATGTATATAAACATGGCGCTCCTCGACCGAAACGTGTTCGTGTGCTGAACGCATTTCCTGACAGTTTGTTCACTCGCGGGGAAAGCTGCGGAAGCAAACGTAAGAATGGGTTGGGAAACGGCAAGGAGAATCATCTAAAACCATTTACCAAGTGGAGTGAGAGTTCTTTAAACCTCTTTCACAGCCAACGGTTTGTAACTATCTCACCTTCGGTTACCGCTGCCATGTCGGAAATGGGTAAACATGTCCGAAGTAGTGCCATGAACAACTCCTACAGCGTACAGTATCTGATCCTCGTGCTTCTTAGCTGTCTCAGGGAGAATACAACATTGGCTAAGAAATTCCTTCCTCTAGTGACACCATGCCAGAATGCACGGCAAAAAGAGCATCTTGAAGTTAGTTTCTCCGATCAGTAAAGAGCAAGCATCTAAAAGGCTGATAATCTGGCATATGAAAGCGATATGAAAACAACAGAAGCAGGTATTGCAAAAAATGTGGAACGCTTCACGATTTTGCGTGTCATCCTTGCGCAGGGGCCATGCTAATCTTCTCTGTATCGTTCCAATTTTAGTATATGTACTGCCGAAGCAAGTACGCTGCGCTGTCCGCTTGTAAATGTATATAAACATGGCGCTCCTCGACCGAAACGTGTTCGTGTGCTGAACGCATTTCCTGACAGTTTGTTCACTCGCTGCGGGAAAGCTGCGGAAGCAAACGTAAGAATGGGTTGGGAACGGGCAAGGAGAATCATCTAAAACCATTTACCAAGTGGAGTGAGAGTTCTTTAAACCCCTTTCACAGCCAACGGTTTGTAACTCTCTACCTTCGGTTACCGCTGCCATGTCGGAAATGAGTCACATGTCCGAAGTAGTGCCATCAACAACTCCTACAGCGTACAGTATCTGATCCTCGTTCTTCTTAGCTGTCTCAGGTAGAATACAACATTGGCTAAGAAATTCCTTCCTCTAGTGACACCATGCCAGAATGCACGGCAAAAAGAGCATCTTGAAGTTAGTTTCTCCGATCAGTTAAAGAGCAAGCATCTAAAAGGCTGATAATCTGGCATATGAAAGCGATATGAAAACAACAGAAGCAGGTATTGCAAAAAAAGTGGAACGCTTCACGATTTTGCGTGTCATCCTTGCGCAGGGGCCATGCTAATCTTCTTTTTTTTTTTTTTTTTATTGGGGGAGCACCCAAAACCCGCTCCTCCAAGCATGGCGGCCTTCCTGTTATCTACTGCTCGCCTCTGCACATGCATTAAGTTAGTATTTCTATAGGTGATCACAGGAACGGGATTGTGATGTATTCCATGCGTCCAGGCGTCCGCCCGTTTACATGGGTCCATCGGGAATGATAGACAGAAACTTTTGAAAGAAGAGACAGGGCAGAGGGAAAAAAGTGCCAGGGTTTTACCCCTGGGAAAAAAACCTCTGCGACAGTTAAGGTGGGATATAAGGGCGGCTGGCTAAGATACTGCCAGTACCGCGACAGAATCTATACTACAGGTGAGGATGATGTGGGAGGTATTGTTAATTTGTTAGGGTGTCATGCAGTTACTTACCCCGGGAGGCGGCATGCCGTCTCCCGGTGTGGATGTCCGTGTGGATAGCGTGTTGTTGTGCCTGGCGCGGTGTCCTTGCAGCCGCCGCGCCAGTGTAGTCCCCTGTGGCAGCACGGGTCCCGGCGTCAGGCTGCGACGTTTCACCCGAGCAGAGGTCCAGCGTGTACGACTCACGACGTCCCCGCCACCAGCGGTCACCAGATCCCCGGCAGGACGACTCGTCGGCATCCGCGTTCCAAGACCGACGACCGCCGACCACGACTCGACTGTTCAGCCACGAGGGTAGGTGGAGCATCCACCGGCCACATAGCCGAAGTGGTTTCACCGGCTTGCGCCGCAGCGATTTCACTGGCAGCCAGATAATTCCAGTGTCCTCGCCGCGAAGGAGCTCCAGTGTCCCCACCTGGCGGTACGCCGGTTTCCGCTTATGCAATGGCATCCCAGCCGAGACGGGCCAACGGCGCCAGCCTCTTAGCGCTTCCACCGACATCCTCGCCATGCAGGTTTGCCAGATCACGCACAGCAGCAGGTCCGCAGCGCCAGCTGCAGGTAGCTCGCCGAGGTCTGCGCCGCCGCGCTGTCGCCGGCGTACATGCCGGGGATGCGGTGATCTTCGTCCGTCCGGCTTGGCTCGCCGCTCCGCACAGCAGCGGTCAGCCGGCAGAGCGAGCCGGCGGCCGGCCGGCCCCCACTCCGCTACTGCTTCCCCCAGCATCACGCCGCAGCGCGCCACCGGCGTGCCCGTTGGCAGTTAGCCAGCGTCTGCACCGCAGCGGTTTGCCCACGGCCACGCAGCAGAAATCAGCCAGCCAAGATGGCCACCCCAGCGCTTCCGCCGGCGCCACACACTGTTACGGTTTCCGGTATTCGGTGGTTGGTACAGCTGTGGCTGTGCACTGCACGGTTCCCGGTATGCGGAGGTTGTGCAGTGCATACCAGCTTTCACGCCAGGGCGGTGGCCAGCATTCAATCCACCGCAGGCCGCTAGCGCCCCGCCTTGGTGTTTCCGCCAGCGTTCCCGCCGCAGAGACACACCGGCGTGCGCGCCGAGGCAGACACCGGTATCCGCCCGGCAGCAGGCGGCCAACCACACCGCCAGCCCGCCCCGCCAACATCACGCCGCCGCACCGAGCCGGCGCGCCGTCTTCTAATCTTCTCTGTATCGTTCCAATTTTAGTATATGTACTGCCGAAGCAAGTACGCTGCGGTGTCCGCTTGTAAATGTATATAAACATGGCGCTCCTCGACCGAAACGTGTTCGTGTGCTGAACGCATTTCCTGACAGTTTGTTCACTCGCTGCGGGAAAGCTGCGGAAGCAAACGTAAGAATGGGTTGGGAAACGGCAAGGAGAATCATCTAAAACCATTTACCAAGTGGAGTGAGAGTTCTTTAAACCTCTTTCACAGCCAACGGTTTGTAACTCTCTCACCTTCGGTTACCGCTGCCATGTCGGAAATGGGTCACATGTCCGAAGTAGTGCCATGAACAACTCCTACAGCGTACAGTATCTGATCCTCGTGCTTCTTAGCTGTCTCAGGGAGAATACAACATTGGCTAAGAAATTCCTTCCTCTAGTGACACCATGCCAGAATGCAGCAAAAAGAGCATCTTGAAGTTAGTTTCTCCGATCAGTTAAAGAGCAAGCATCTAAAAGGCTGATAATCTGGCATATGAAAGCGATATGAAAACAACAGAAGCAGGTATTGCAAAAAATGTGGAACGCTTCACGATTTTGCGTGTCATCCTTGCGCAGGGGCCATGCTAATCTTCTCTGTATCGTTCCAATTTTAGTATATGTACTGCCGAAGCAAGTACGCTGCGGTGTCCGCTTGTAAATGTATATAAACATGGCGCTCCTCGACCGAAACGTGTTCGTGTGCTGAACGCATTTCCTGACAGTTTGTTCACTCGCTGCGGGAAAGCTGCGGAAGCAAACGTAAGAATGGGTTGGGAAACGGCAAGGAGAATCATCTAAAACCATTTACCAAGTGGAGTGAGAGTTCTTTAAACCGCTTTCACAGCCAACGGTTTGTAACTCTCTCACCTTCGTTACCGCTGCCATGTCGGAAATGAGTCACATGTCCGAAGTAGTGCCATCAACAACTCCTACAGCGTACAGTATCTGATCCTCGTTCTTCTTAGCTGTCTCAGGGATAAT
>JARYHS010007579.1:0-18000 GCA_031002005.1 Vandiemenella viatica
TAGGAATTAAATTTTTTTAAACTGCTCAGCTATTACTGGGAAGTTTATAAGTATTACAAAAATAAATATCAGCGGGGTTTTCTTTCTGTTTTTATTTTGAAAAAAAAGCGAATTTCGTTTTAGCCGTGGCTTTACGCCTCATCGACGTCGAAATCGTTAGAGGCAGTAAAGGACTGAGGGTAAGGAAAGGAAAGGAATTCGGTAATGAGCTTTCGACGAAAGCAACCAGGCATTCGTCTGGAATGATTTGAAGAAACCATGAAAACCCCAAATCTGGATGCCAGGACGGGGTTTCGAACCCGCGTCCTCCATAATGCGAGTTCAGAGGGTAACTGCTCACCCAATACGCTCGGTAAATTTCGTTTTAAAATGATCTACTCAATAATCAAAAGGATAATCAATTTCATAGCAATATTCGTTCAAAAACTTGAAGTTTTCACAAACGGTTACGCACATTGTCTAAAGATGAAGTGAATAATATTAGAATTGTCTTCTGAAAAACATAGGCGAGGCAGATACCAATGAATGAATCGAACAGACGATGAAAAGACAAAAAGGAATTAACTGCATAAAATTTTGATAGGGAAATTATAAATCGGTTCTTATTTACAATCCTGTCAAATTATATAACCAATGTTCTTCTGTTGAATGAGATAAACAATTGTGTAATCGCGAATTTTTCTTACTACTGTAAAATACGTGGTAGGAAGACTCGGCACAGTTTAGTAGAATAAAAACCCGTAGATGAACATAATTTATGTTACGTGGAGTAGCGTTTAATTTAACGTTTTATTCAACTTCGTCCATTCCCTTAAATTAACCCATTTTAAGTCTGCTTACGTACAGTCGGGGACAGAATTCGCGAGACCCTTCGCCTTTCGATTATGCTTCGTTCTAGACACGAATACCGCATGGGACAGCATAACTGGTAGGTGGTACACTAAATCTATAATATAAAAATGAATCCCAAAATGTGTTGGTAAGCGCATAACTCAACAACGCCTGGACCAATTTGGCCAATTTTTTTTTTTAAATGTTCGTTGGAGTTCAAGGATGGTTTTTACGGCGAGAAAAATTCCAATAATTGCCGGATAAACCCTTAAAACAGCCCTTTTCTTTTTCCAACCCTTAAAACAGCCCTTTTCTTTTACCCATATAAACGTTTCCTATACCATTTATCAGATTGCAATGAAACTTTGGAGAGTTTTCGAGTGTGCGTCTGCAAAGGTTCCTGTGAAAAAAAATTTCCAAAAAGTCAGCCCTATTCCCCATAACACCCCATAATTTAGGCAAAACCACATTTTTTATTCGATTTAGATAGGAATTTGTACACTTATACTTTAAAACAAAGAAAAATACTGCCAACATATGATTTCCGAATATTCATCCCCTCTCCCCCTTTCCACCCCCATTACGTTTTTACCCCATAATTTAGGTAAACCAAATTTTTTATCCGATTTAGATAAGAATTTGTACACTTATACTTTAAAACAAACAGAAAAATACTTCCAACATATGCTTTCCGAATATTCATCCCCTCTCCCCCTTTCCACACCCATTACGTTTTTACCCCATAATTTAGGCAAAACCACATTTTTTATTCGATTTAGATAGGAATTTGTACACTTATACTTTAAAACAAAAAGAAAAATACTGCCAACATATGATTTCCGAATATTCATCCCCTCTCCCCCTTTCCACCCCCATTACGTTTTTTCCCCATAATTTAGGCAAACCAAATTTTTTATCCGATTTAGATAAGAATTTGTACACTTATACTTTAAAACAAACAGAAAAATACTGCCTACGTATGGTTTCCGAATATTCATCCCCTCTCCCCCTTTCCACCACCATTACGTTTTTACCCCATAATTTAGGCAAACCACATTTTTATCCGATTTAGATAAGAATTTGTACACTTATACTTTAAAACAAACAGAAAAATACTGCCTACGTATGGTTTCCGAATATTCATCCCCTCTCCCCCTTTCCAACCCCATTACGTTTTCACCCCATAATTTAGGCAAACCACATTTTTATCCAATTTAGATACGAATTTGTACACTTATAATTTAAAACAAACAGAAAAATACTGCCTACGTATGGTTTCCGAATATTCATTCCCTCTCCCCCTTTCCAACCCATTACGTTTTCACCCCATAATTTAGGCAACCACATTTTTATCCAATTTGGATAAGTTTTTGTACACTTATACTTAAAAAAGAGAGAGAAATATTGTACACATTAATTTCACAAAAAACCCAATCCCTCTCCTCTCTTTCCACCACCTTAATTACACCTTCTGTCTGTCTATCTGTTTGTCCTCTATGCGCTCCTAAACCGTTCGTCCGATTATGGTGAAACTTTGGTGAGTTGTCGAGTGCGCATCCGGGGTGGTTCCTAAGAATAAAATTTCCAAAAAACCACCTCTCTTCCCCATTACACCCCATAACTTAACAAAACCTACGGATTTTATCCGATTTGTACGGAAATTTGCGTACATATACTTTAAAATAAACAGAAAAACACTGTCACATTTGGATTCCAAAAACGCACCCCCTTTCCCCCTTCCCGCCCCTTAATTTTTACACAAACCTATACTTTTTATCAGATTTCAATGGAACTTTGCACGCATATACTATTAATAAAATAGAAAAATGCTGTAGACATTAATTTTACAAAAACACAATCCCTCTCACCCTTTCTACCCCAAAACCACCCCCTCCTCCCCTTGCATCCCATAATTTAAAAAAAACACAGATTTTATCTGATTTTGATGGAAATTGGCACACAGAAAAACACTATAGACATTATTTTTACCAAAACCTAATCCCTATCCCCTTTTCCACCCAAAAACCACCTCCTCTTCCCTCCTACTCCCCATAAATTAAGAAAACCTACAGATTTTAACCAATTCTTTAAAACAAATTGAAAAATATTGCTTACGTAGGGTTTCCAAAAACGCCATCCCTCATACCCCTTCACATCCCCCTAATTTAAACAAATACACAGATTTTATCCTATTTCTATAGAAATTTGCACACGTATACTTTAAAACAAACAGGAAAATACTGTCTACATGTGGATTCCAAAAAGCAACCCCTTCGTCCCCTTTACATCCCCTTAATTTTTTGCCACTGTGTCATATATAAAGGTACAGTTTTTACCCGATTTTGAAGGAATTTTAACACAGGTATACTTTAAAACAAGCAGAAAAATACTATGTAAATTTGGTTAGCCTAATCCCACCCCTCTTCCCTTTTACCCCCTTCCTTCTTAATTTCCAATTATATTTATCAAAACCCACAAATTTTTATCCGATTATGATGAAACTCTGTTGAGTTGTAGAGAGTACGTCTGGGAAGGTTCCTGATTTTTTTTTTTTTAAAAAAAACCTCCACCCCTTAATTTAAACAAACCCATAGAATTAATGATTTCCACCAAAATTTGCAACATATGGTATCCAAAATTGCAACCCCTTTAAACCCCCTTAATTTTTGCCAATATACCTTATATAAAGCCAGTTTTTTTCCAACTTTTTTTAGGAACTTTGCACACATCTATAATATAAAAATGAATCGCAAAATGTGTTGGTAAGTGCATAACTCAACAACGCCTGGACCAATTTGGCCAATTTTTTTTTTAAATGTTCGTTGGAGTTCAAGGATGGTTTTTACGGCGAGAAAAATTCGAATAATTGCCGGAAAAACCCTTAAAACAGCCCTTTTCTTTTTCCAACCCTTAAAACAGCCCTTTTCTTTTTCCCATATAAACGTTTCCTATACCATTTATCAGATTGCAATGAAACTTTGGAGAGTTTTCGAGTGTGCGTCTGCAAAGGTTCCTGTGAAAAAAAATTTCCAAAAAGTCAGCCCTATTCCCATAACACCCATAATTTAGGCAAAACCACATTTTTTATTCGATTTAGATAGGAATTTGTACACTTATACTTTAAAACAAACAGAAAAATACTGCAACATATGATTTCCGAATATTCATCCCCTCTCCCCCTTTCCACCCCATTACGTTTTTACCCCATAATTTAGGCAAACCATTTTTTATTCGATTTAGATAGGAATTTGTACACTTATACTTTAAAACAAACAGAAAAATACTGCCAACATATGATTTCCGAATATTCATCCCCTCTCCCCCTTTCCACCCCATTACGTTTTTACCCCATAATTTAGGCAAACCAATTTTTTATCCGATTTAGATAAGAATTTGTACACTTATACTTTAAAACAAAAGAAAAATACTGCCTACGTATGGTTTCCGAATATTCATCCCCTCTCCCCCTTTCCACCACCATTACGTTTTTACCCCATAATTTAGGCAAACCACATTTTTCCGATTTAGATAAGAATTTGTACACTTATACTTTAAAACAAACAGAAAAATACTGCCTACGTATGGTTTCCGAATATTCATCCCCTCTCCCCTTTCCACCCCATTACGTTTTTACCCCATAATTTAGGCAAACCACATTTTTATCCGATTTAGATAAATTTGTACACTTATACTTTAAAACAAACAGAAAAATACTGCCTACGTATGGTTTCCGAATATTCATCCCCTCTCCCCCTTTCCAACCCCATTACGTTTTCACCCCATAATTTAGGCAAACCACATTTTTATCCGATTTAGATAAGAATTTGTACACATACTTTAAAAAAGAGAGAGAAATACTGTACACATTAATTTCACAAAAACCCAATCCCTCTCCTCTCTTTCCACCACCTTAATTACACCCTCTGTCTGTCTATCTGTTTGTCCTCTATGCGCTCCTAAACCGTTCGTCCGATTATGGTGAAACTTTGGTGAGTTGTCGAGTGCGCATCCGGGGTGGTTCCTAAGAAATAAAATTTCCAAAAAACCACTCCTCTTCCCCATAACCCCATAACTTAACAAAACCTACGGATTTTATCCGATTTGTACGGAAATTTGCGTACATATACTTTAAAATAAACAGAAAAACACTGTCTACATTTGGATTCCAAAAACGCACCCCCTTTCCCCCTTCCCGCCCCTTAATTTTTACACAAACCTACACTTTTTATCAGATTTCGATGGAACTTTGCACGCATATACTATTAATAAAATAGAAAAATGCTGTAGACATTAATTTTACAAAAACACAATCCCTCTCACCCTTTCTACCCCAAAACCACCCCCTCTTCCCCTTGCATCCCATAATTTAAAAAAACCACAGATTTTATCTGATTTTGATGGAAATTGGCACACAGAAAAACACTATAGACATTATTTTTACCAAAACCTAATCCCTCTCCCCTTTTCCACCCAAAAACCACCTCCTCTTCCCTCCTACTCCCCATAAATTAAGAAAACCTACAGATTTTAACCAATTCTTTAAAACAAATTGAAAAATATTGCTTACGTAGGGTTTCCAAAAACGCCATCCCTCATACCCCTTCACATCCCCCTAATTTAAACAAATACACAGATTTTATCCTATTTCTATAGAAATTTGCACACGTATACTTTAAAACAAACAGGAAAATACTGTCTACATGTGGATTCCAAAAAGGCAACCCCTTCGTCCCCTTTACATCCCCTTAATTTTTTGCCACTGTGTCATATATAAAGGTACAGTTTTTACCCGATTTTGAAGGAATTTTAACACAGGTATACTTTAAAACAAGCAGAAAAATACTATGTAAATTTGGTTAGCCTAATCCCACCCCTCTTCCCTTTTACCCCCTTCCTTCTTAATTTCCAATTATATTTATCAAAACCCACAAATTTTTATCCGATTATGATGAAACTCTGTTGAGTTGTAGAGAGTACGTCTGGGAAGGTTCCTGATTTTTTTTTTTTTAAAAAAAACCTCCACCCCTTAATTTAAACAAACCCATAGAATTAATCAGATTTCCACCAAAATTTGCAACATATGGTATCCAAAATTGCAACCCCTTTAAACCCCCTTAATTTTTGCCAATATACCTTATATAAAGCCAGTTTTTTTCCAACTTTTTAAGGAACTTTGCACACATATACTTTAAAATAAACTGAAAAATACTGTCTACATTTGGTTTGCCTAAACCAAGTCAAGCAATAGCGAAGCATTGCCGGGTCAGCTAGTATATATATATATTATTTACTTATGGCTTTACGCCTCGTCGTGGTCACTAGAGGCGGGATGGGACGGTGGCCATGGCCCTTTTTGAAGGAAGCATCCGGCATTCGCCTGGAGTGAATTGGGGAAACCATGGAAAACCCAAATCTGGATGCCCGGACGGGAATTCGAACCTGCGTCCTCCCGAATGCGAGGCCAGATTGTTAACCGTTCGCCCACTACGTTCGGTAGGAAGGGATGGAGTTGGCATGAAGGCAGTCGAGAAACTGATGACAGCAAATAAAATACCTAATTCGCCCACTACGGTCTCTTCAGTGGCCACCGGTGGGCAGTACCGACCCCTTTGGGAACCACTGAAGTGGGAGTGTCTGTTGTACTCGAGTCGTGGTGGCCGGCTCACCATTCCTGGAAGCTGGTGCCAGCCCCTGCCACAGTGCCGGAAACACTTGTCGGAATGCGCGCCCGCGGTACTTTCTACCCCGCGCCGCGCCGCGCGGGCGCCGGCCGTCTGACAGGTGAAGACGTAACCGCGGCGGGCGCCGTGCGGGAAAGTTCCCCTCCCTCCGACCCACCTGGCAGGGGGAGGGGGACACGACGAGCGGCCCGCCGCCTCCTCAGTCGGTTGTGTGTGCTGCGCGGACACCGCACTGCCCGACCGGCCTCATGGTGTGCGACCAAGGTGAGCAACTCCACCAACGATAACATCTTTCACGCTTTTAAACTCTCAAAGAGATAGTATTCTCATTTTCCACAGATGACATCCAATAGTTGTGCCTTGTTAGGAGAGTGTGGTTCCCCCCGTGCCAAAAGAAAACTTTTTTTTTTTTTTTTAAGGTATCGTAACCTGTCGGAGTCGTGATATGCGCTTCAGTGTTTCCGTTATTTGTGATTAGATTCTTATCCATTCACTGGACGGAAATACCGCTTGATTTGTTTTTGGCGGACGTGTAATTGCGTTGCTAGAAGCCACTAGACGAGTGTTTTTCAACTAAAGGACAGTAAATTGTCAAAAATAAATCTACGAACCACAAACTCATATGGGCGTTATTTGCTTTAACCATGTGTAATTATTAACCAACAAGACCCTCATTAAAGGTGATTGATTTAATGCTTAAAAGAACGCCATTCTTTGATGCCGACGGGAGACATTTTATTACAGCAATTGTACAGTCATATCCTGGTAATCCTATATTTTTTCCTGATTGTTGAAATATTCACGGCCTTTTGAAACTCGGTTTATGGGCCTATGAATTGTATATACTCTCTTACTGCCTTACGCAAAACGACCTACTGTATCCGTTTTCGGTGAATAATTTTTACTAACTTTTTAATTGATATGCTAATATAATTCGAATTATTCTGCGTTGGAACCACCTGTCCCATCATGGCGGAACAGAGGTTGACAACCACTGCACCACTACTGAACAGCTGCTTAATCCACTTAATTTGCTGAAGATCCCAGTGTCTGCTGTCGCGTGGAGAACAGTCCGTTTCCACCATGAGCGTCGATCCAGTATAAGCATATCCCTGCCTGAGTACTGTGTCTGGAGAGCTTCCATCTCGGCAGCTGGCATCTCGGCAGCTGGAAGACGCTCTGTGCGCGGTTCATTTGTTCGTGTCGTGCTGGCAGGTAGCGGCTGAAGCGAGTCAGTCGCAGTGAGTGAGCCCACTTGAGGTAGGTTTTGTTGCAGGCTTCGAAGTGCGTACGTAGAAGTCTCGAGGTCGTTCCAACAGTGCATGTTTTCAAATGTCAGATGTAAGACAAGTGCGCCTATCGTGTTTTTCTTTGAGCGGTGCAGGCAATAAACTAAAAGGTCGGATGCTGAAATCCTCCCTGTGTAGCGAGCCTGGTGGATGAGTGGTGACATTTTGGCGTTTCATTCGGGAGGACGCGGGTTTGAATCCCCGTCCGGCCATCCAAATTGCGGTTTTTCATGATTTCCCGAAGTCACTCCAGGTGATAAGTCTATAGACGACGGCCCATTTCCTTCCCTCTTGTCATTTTCCACTGTTAATGACTTGGACGTCGACGAGGAGTAAAGCCAGAAAAAACGCCGCTGTGTAGCGTCAACAAGTTCGGTCACTGAAATGAATTCCAGTTGCCAACTGTTGCGCCCTAAGATCTGGTATTCAGATTTCTGACATAATTTTGGTGGATTGGGAAAGAAGGTCCTATTTTTCACATTCAGCTCGCGCCTCGCTACATGATATTTCACTCTTGTTTGATGCAATGAAATGATACGCAACGAGAGCGACTCAAGAAGGAATTGTTGTTTTGTTCTTAAAATATTTTACACACGTTCGTTGGGCGATATTATTTAAGAATATGTGTCCCCAATAGCAGTAAAAAATATTCATAATCCACAAACTGCACACAACCACACAAAAACCACCATATCATTAATCGGTAAGCAAAGGCTCTATGCTATATTTACATTTGTGCTACCTCCAGATATATTAATTCCGGTCCAGGTTGCATTTCAACTCGTCCAAAATCTGTGCTAATAAGGCTGCTTGAAAATCAACAGGCACTACAACATGTGGGTATATTTCATCGTACATAATACCTACTATCGTTGCACCTGAAATTTAGCTGCAGTCGATCGTTCACCGTTTTAACGTTATGACAACTTTTTTTGTGAGTTTGCGCTGTATGTGTAAATTTGATAGCTGTAATATATAGATAATCTCAAACAATATCGTCCTAGGAACGCGTCTTACAATTTTCTGACGGAAAAGACAATTCCTTCTGCAGTCGGAGTCGTTGTTGCTAATTTTCGTATGAAATTTGTGTGTGTATACCTGATGGCTGACCACTGACGAGGGTGGCGTGTCAAGTGGAGAACGAAGAAATTTGGGAAGAAAAGACGGATTAACGTGACTGTAGAAACAGATTCTTAAATAATATCGTCCAAGAAAAGTGTGTAGAACATTTTGAGCTAAAAGGACATTTCCTTCTTGAGTCAGAGTACTTGCACAGGAGTCGATGCAGTGATTGACATTGCTAAGACATAAACGTGCAATTCACTTTCCTTCATACTAAGGTCGTAACGTTGTAAACATAAGTATATTTACTGCGCTAATAATGTTAGTGCGGCTGCTAATATCGTTTGGAGCTGTTACGTCAGTAACTGTAATTCCTACCTCACCAGTGTTAGTTGATACTTCATTTCTGTTGCCAGCGTTGCCGTGGATCCTTGCATGATTGCACATATTCTGCCTTCCTTGCAATAACGCGCTTTGGTGCAACAGACTGCTATTCTGGAATTCCTGATACTGCTGGTTTCCCAGTCGCTAACTAGGCGCACGAGGTCGAAAGATGTTATTGGTGAAGTTCGAAGCAAACCAAAATGATGTCAAGCAGCGAAGTATGCAGCAATGTTCGTAATAATTAGTTTTCTAGAGCGAGTTGGCGTGTCATATTTGGTACCTGCCTGAAGCGTGTAATGTGTAACTGTGGAGTTACCTTGTAGCTACTTTGAGCTGCAGCAGTTTTCGTCGTGGGTGTACCTTAGGAGGGTTGCTGAAGAGCTCCTTTTGTGAGCGTTCCAGCGCACTTCCCCAGTCCGGGGGACTGAAGGACGCTCTTCTCGGGACACGTGGGCTCAGGCGTTGACAAGGCCGCAGTTAGCAGACCCACTGCAGTTCTCCCTGGTTAGAGTTCAGCAGCGTTTTCCTTCCTGTAGCGCATTCTGTACAGTATCTAAATCGTTTGCTTTAGAAAACAGGAGTGGTGAAACATTTTCAACAGCAAATTCTTTTCAACTGGAAGGGATCACGGGTATGCAAGGACCTCGGAAAACTTATATTTCTGTAATATATATATATACCAGCAACCCGCCAGTGTGGTAGAACCACCACACTGGTTCAGTGAGGTTCAATGGTACCGAATGCTGGGATGGTTCCCAATCTCCACCTCATAACCTACATATTTGACAAACAAAAATGCATATATAATAGAAAACATAAGTTAAACGAATCTCAGGCAGATGTCAACAATTAAGCTTCCACTATTGCTTCCGGAAGTAACAACCCCTGGCTCGAACTACTCGGAGGAAACACTGGACAAATATAATTCGCTCATTTGCTACACAGTGACGTAACTCAAAGACGTCAATTTTATAGAAGGACCAATTGAAACGTCTCGTGTGAAACAACTTTATGAATTCACTAGAAAATAACTTATCTGCGTGTTTTATTGAAATAATACAATATAAAAGAAGGGAAAATGTATAGTATTAGTTGTAGTAATTACGAGAATGGTCCATCCTAACATTATAACTCAATATAGCTTGTTTTTTTAGTTATGTCATTGTTGCAGCAAATGAGCGATATATATAGTACTAGCTTCTAGCCCGTCAAAAATGACGGTTTGAACGCCATATTCTGGCAGTTCATTTTATTATTATAATTATTTTGCAGTTGGTAAATTATACTGGATTGATATTAGATAATGCTAGTGGCCTTGATTTGATAATGTTCTACTCAGCAATACAGTAGTAACTTCTACAGAATTAATGAGGGCGGATGTATAGAACCAATAAAATGAAAAATAAATTAGGAATCCAGAAACTTTTGCTATCCATGTAATATCAGTTTTATTCCTAGTCCAGGCACACTTCAGCACGATAGGTACGAACTACGTTCACCCGCATTTATTAATACCTTCAGTAACTTGGCGCATATGAAAGCAGTTTAATTGGTTTGTAAAACTAATTTCAGAGTGAATTACGCTGTAATCAATACTGTCGGTGGGCTTTATAGTCAACTTAACCACAACCCTCCATTAATATTGCTTTCGAAAATCATAACTTCTACTACTCTCAAATGCTGTAGTCAATCGCAAGACATATTGTTTTTAAGCAGTGATTCCGTTGTAATACAGCCTGTAGACTACCATTATTTTCAAGCAGAAATTAGGTTGCAATACATCCTGGACGGGCATAATACAGTTAAATGTACTACGGAAAATATTTCTAGAGGATTCATGCATTTTACCACAGCAATTCCTGGCAGAATCACGATCTCCAGTAATACCGATTTATTTACATTATTTTACTTTAAATGACGGGAAGTATAATATCAAAAACGGATAACTGTCATTTATCTGAATGATATATTTCGTGGTTCGTACATTTTGTGTAAACTTCCTCTGAATTTTTAAACTTCATCGTTTCTTACTCCGGCCAAAAAAAAAAAAAAAAAAAAATCGTAGGTTGGGCAGTTCTATCATTACCGTGGTGCCAAAATCTGGTGATGAATTCTTGTGGAACTCGACTAAATAAATCGAAAATAAAGAATAATTTTTTTTGATATCTCGCTTGGTTTTCGAGATATAGCATCTTAAAAATCAGTCATAGTTATAGTTCCTTCTGCTTTTGGTGTTTTTTCTTCTGGTCCAGGCCGTATTTCAACCTAGCAACAATCATTGGAAGGAAATAAAACATCTATAGAGCATTTCCACCGTGTAGATATGGTGGTTGTGGTGAAAAAAAATTTCTGGTCCAGGCCGGATCTCACCCTAACCTCCTCACTTTTGAGATACAATATCTCGAGAACTAAGCGAGATATCAAAAAACTTTATTCTTTATTTTCCATTTGTCTCGTCGAGTTACATACGAATTCATCCTCAAATTTGGCTATAGCGAAACTTTTCTTCTGGTTCAGGCCTTATTTCTAAGTAACTACGTATATTTTGAGATACGATATCTCGAGAACCAAGCGAGATATCAAAAAAATTTATTCTTTACTTTCGATTTATTTCGTCGAGTTCTATAAGAATCAATCATCAGATTGTGGCGCCACGGTAATGATAGAATCCCCGTAGGTTGTGTTTTAACCTAGTACTCATTAAGTATACGTACACATACAATATCCTTCTCCTTACATGAATTTTTGCATCTGGTTGTCGTAGATAAATAAAAAGCAATATGTAAATTTAAATGAACGTACTAATTGTAACTTTGTGGCACGTAATTACCTCGCATTATTTTTTTCCCTGCTCTCCGTATTTCTAATATCTCTGCTCACTGCTATTTTGCGGCAATAATATCGTTGTTGTATTCCGAGTGTCATATCGTTTATGCTGTAAATAGTCATATCCTTGACTGTTTAAATCTAAATCAAATCAAAAGTTTATATTAAATCTCATTTAATAGTTAACACATGCATCAAAAACTAATGGTATCATATATAATGGTATTAAGAATTTATTCTGGAAAGCTTATAAGGAGAAACGAATTAGTCATTTTTAATGATATCTTTTGTTATATGAATACGTTACTCTGGTTAGATTATCAGAGTATCTGGTTAGGATTTTGCATAAATAAATGCATTTTACTTAAGATCAAGTAGACTATAATTTCGAAAACGGATAACTGTTATTTATTTGACCAATATATCATTATGTTTCTCCGAGTTTTAAATACACTTCACAGTTTCTTACCGTCTGCCGAAAAAATCTTAGGTTATGGTTTAACCTAGGGCTTATAACTGACACAGATAAAATAGCGTAAATATTGAATCCCTTCTCCTTACATGAATTTTGGCGTATAACTGATACAAATAATATAACATAAACATCGAACACCATTCTCCTTACACGAGTTTCTGCATCTAACTGTAGTAAATTAACAAAATGCAACATGAAGGAAGGAATTAAATATGGTGGTTGATGATTGGTCGTTCTTTAGCCAATAGCTGTATGAGCTATAGACGACGCACGCAGACGCCACGTTAGCGTTTTATATAATAGGATATGTTTGTGTGTGTCCTTACTTTTCACTTTGCATCCACAACTGCCTAGTGCAGACCACTGGTGTTTGTGTGTGGTAGTAGCCTCTATTCTCCCATCGTGTACTAAGGTGGGTGCATGTCGGTAGCTGTAGGGGTGTGGGAGACATGACGGTTGAAAGTGATCGACCTGGGACATTTTCATATTCCGACCAGAATTTTCGAAAAGTTTTTATAATTATCTAGAATGTGCTAAAATGTTGAATGAATTTCTAGACCAGAGGGCTATGACACATTTTTCAGCTATTAACAAATAATTAATACAAAACGTATTCAGTGTGTGAACCGATTTTGACGGGACTTTCACTGGCTGGTTTGGCAGGAAGTAACATAGGCTACTTTTTATCCTGGAAACATTTAAGGTTTCGTGCAGAAACATAAAAACCTTCAAAATTTTTGAAAAACCGGATTGAAGTCGTGGATACCAGCTGATTATTAATTACAAGCCATGATGAGAATCAAGGCTTTGCTTAACCCGATAGCGTCCATTCGCAGATAATAATAATAATAATAATAAATACCAGTATTTGCCTAGATGTAGGTGTTGAATAAATACGCGTATGGTACGAGTACATGTTTGCATTTTCGAACAGCAGTATTAGTGTAGACTGGTTATGTTGAAAAGCAACCTGAACAACTGTAACGTACTTATCCTAGTCGCTTTGAGAGGAAACATTTCCCACTAATTTTTCGTCTGAGTTCAAATGCTCGTAGCGCATCGTTCCCTGTGAGTGTGAGTACTACTACTAAATCTTAGGTGTGAAATTTCGCAGAATTACAGAAACTGTCACAATTAGCCAAGTCTCACCCTCCATACATCCGCAAAACGTGTAAATTTTTCGCTAACTTATCGCTTCATGTGAAACTGTTGGGCCGCCTCAGGATGATAATTCGCGTAGCAGATTTTAAGTCAGATCCGAAACTGTCTAACAGTTAAATGTTCATTGAAATCCAAAAAAGAAAAGCTTAATCTAATTAAGTTTTGTTACAATATTTTGTTACAAACAATGAATATTAGACACAAAAAAAGACTTCGCTCTTGTTATGAATTTTCAAGTTTACTGGAGTTTTTATCTTTGGTGGAGTTTGAAACTTCTGTTTGGGATGGTATCAAATATGTTTATTAGACATCTTACGTGGTTAAAAATAGATTATTATTCCCACTCCGACGACAGGTATTGTCATAAGACATATTGCAGATGTAAGCATTCAAAGTATAAAAACCCCAGCCACAAAATCTGTATGGTAGTTGTTTCGTAATAGCATTTCAAAAAAAGATAGTCTGCCAGTGCAGAGGTAATCCGAATATTCGATTGATTATATTTGTTGTTGTCTGCGATATACGTAAAGAAAATCACATATGGCACGTTACTTGAATGATGCGCTATTTTATCTACATCTACATATATAGTCTGCAATTCACAAAATTGTGGGTGGCAGAGGGTGCTCAGCACCAAAACTAATCTCTTCGCTGTGTATTCCAATCCCGAATGATACGAGGGAAAAAAGAATTCATATAAGAATCGATGCCGCACCTTATTTCTCTAATCTTATCTTTCCTTTTCATTGCGACTCAAATGGGTTGGTGGACGAAGTATTTCACCTCACTCATAAGTGAAAGAGGGCTTACGCATGTTTACCAATAAGTTCAATGCGATGGTGTTAATGAAAAGATGATAAATTGCGCAGCACTAAAACAAAGCGAAACGGTGATTGAGCTGGTCCAAAGACTTTAAATACATCACCTTCGTTGGTAACTCTCATTTAAATAGAGAAAGTATAGCTTTCAAAGACTACGGAATAAATGTACTGCCACATGTAATTTCGCAATCATTGTGCAACGTTCTCTGGAAAAGTTTTAATATTGCATTTCATGTCTGTCGCTGTTGAGTGTCACCAGACACCAACACGTCGCAGACCATACCGCTCACAACACAGCACGGTGAACCAAGGCCGTGTGGTGCAAGTTGCACTGCAAGCAGGCTACTGTACGATTTAATCTCACATGTGTGAAGGGAAACTCTTAGCAGCCGCGTCGATGTTTCTTTTTACTACGCGACCAAGGCAGTCTCGTAGTCGAGCAGGCCTCTCGTAAGAGGCTCATTGTTTACGTTGCAGATACTATCACGGTGCAGGCAGCGTGCCAACAACGACAGAGTTCAAACTGTTCTCTGCTCAAAGAGAGACGTTAGCTTTGAGGAAGCGGCTTTGCTCGTCGTTTAGGACCGATAACGCTCTCACCGCTTCAGAACGAGATGCGCGGGTTTGGATCCCACTACATCCACCCTGCTGAACATTGTGATCACGTTTTTAGGCGCCATTCGCCCAACATCAACATTAACGCTTGGATGCTCCTCAATTTCAGCCTAAAATATGTGGTCTCACAAACGTAATAATCCAACAAGCATCATTTCAAAGCTTTAATGATCAACTCACGGGAGGAGACAGTTATTTCTATCCCTTTGCATACACCGCTCTTCGTAATTTGAGTCATGGAAACACCGCTAAAAACGCAGGGGAAAAAATCTATGAAAATAGTAACTCCTGTTTAGTACCCAAGAAAGTAATTACAACCACGCAAATGGCTTTTACAGTAAAAAAAAATCGCAAGCAATTATTCTGTTCAACTGTCGACACAAGAATGGACACACCGCACTTATGCTACTGGTCTAACCTCATTTGCTCGCTCGGTAAAATGAGAACTTCTCCAACTGCAGAAAGTAGTGTCGATGGTTTTTTTTATAGGGGCCTTCATTGTCATTTAGACACCACAGCCCAAAAATCACGATTTATCAGCACCTGGATGTTTTCGTCAGAAAATTTGTAGTCCGCAAAGTCTTTACCGCACTTATTCAGGAGAGCAGTTGAAAAATTAACAGAAAACTGACCGTGGTCTCAATCATTTCCAATGTTCAGAACCTCCTTTATTACTGAAGAGATTTTTGTTTTTGCTTATAATTTGCGTTTACCGCTTTTCACTTTGAGCAATTTACTAGTTTCCAATTGTTATCATCCAGTATTAAAAGTTCGTTTACGTACTAACCGTACAACTGACAAGTAACCATGTGTAAATGATGTTAGGCAAATTGCATGTTTTTTGAATCTTGAACCTTTCCTTGTCCACACTTTTGCATTTCTCCTTCCCTTCTCCCTCGTTACATCGCCCATTTTAAAATTTGGAACTCCACTAATGCAGCACTTCTAACTTGACGTCACGGAGCTTATGACCTTCCCCCCATATTCCTATCCACTCCCCCCTCCCGTTTTGTCACACATCGTTGATCTCCCGCCCTCACATTTCGTTAACGTGTATGGTCCCCAACGGATGACCAGCACAGTACTTGACGAAAATTACCAACGCCGAACTAGAACCAGGCAACCGTTGCTACGCTGCCGTTTGAGGCGATGAAATGGATGAAGTGCTGTCGGCAACCAGGTGTATACATCGTTTCACTTATGAGTTTCACGGCTCAGGTACGGAGCTCCCGATGTATCAGCCTTAGTGGTGTGGCCGGAGGATACGGCGCGAAGCGGCCTCGCGCCATGTGTCTCGCTTTGTTTGGCGGCGCGGCGGTTGGAGAAATGGATGCAACAAAAGGAGTGCAGCGGAACAGGTCCCGGGCAAACCGACACCGCGGGCGGGCGGACGCGAGCACCGGAACCAACTCGCAGACGTAGCGAGAGGCGAGCTTTCAAAACGTATACCCAGCCTCGCGGTGAGTAAGTCTGGCATTCCGAAAGACACGGGTTCAAATCCGCGAAACCACTCCAGGCGAAGGCCCGCATGATTGCTTCATAAAACCAAGGCCGATTACCTTGACCCTCTTCGTCTCTTGGCTTTAATAACGTCGACCAGCCGTTAATTCCGAAGAATATAAAAAGACTAGCTCTTAGCCAAAGTTGGCGTTTATATCAGCAATTTGTCTCTTCCTCCTCCCTTTTGGTACTTCTATCACAAGCATATCTGTCAAACAGAGAGTCAGTCTATCAGGCAGTTTCCTTAAATACTATATCATGTCTAGTCACTAGGAAGGCATACCTTAAGTGGAATGAAGACTGGTCTCGGACACGGCTACAAAGGAAAACATTATGCAGCAGCACAACCTACAATACCAACGACTCCGTGGTTTACGGAATACCATATAGCGAGAAGACACATAGCAGCCATTATTGGCATGAGGCTAGGACACGGTTGCTATTCACACCATTTATGCCGCCTCCGCATAATAGAATCGCCGACATGCACCTTCCATCAAGAGATCTCAGACCTCAACCACATCATGCTCCCCTGTCGCGGTACCAGCTACAACGCAAGCGGTTCTACAGGCGCATACAAAGGATATCAGATTCCCAGCGAACCATTTTACAATCAAAAAACGTACAGGTTTATGAAGCAATCATCCGCTTCCTCCTAGTCACCGAAAATAAAGATTTGAAGCACACAATAGGCTACAAGGACACAAGGGCAAACATATAACAATGTTGGATGTTCGCTAAGTGGCTTCAGACCAAAGGTCAAAACAATAAAATAAAAGATATGAAAGTCTACTCTGGTTACTGCGTCGTCGTGTCTGATCGCTGACGTCACGCGCCTGGACTCCAGAGATGTTGCTGCAGAATTGACGTGATGTGGAAGCGAATTGCCATTTAGTAAAAAATATGTGGTAAAACTTTACGGCTGAGAAAAAGAGAAATAAAATTGTATTTTACGATTCAATGAAACTCTTCACGTTGTTGCCTTTTTTTCAACGACTATTGTAACATTGTTTGCTTATCTATAGGTATTCTCTTATTTGAATTAGACATCAGACTTGAGGGTTAGGCTCTTAAAAGTTAAAAACGTGGATGATTTTTTTTTTTTTTTTTTACAACACTGAATTTAATGTGAAAAATTAAGGTAGTATTCTTTCCAGAACAAGTCAACCTGTCATCATTTTTGACCTGAAGAACTACAACTATTTTAGACCAGGGGGGAGATTGTTCGCAAAGTGTGACATGACATGACAAGGATATGGGGTGGGGGCAATAAGTTGTGTGACGTAATTTATGTCTAGATTATTAGAGGCGTAAAGTACTGGGGGCGGGATGAAATCAACCAGGGATTCCCGGAA
>JARYHS010007584.1:0-25000 GCA_031002005.1 Vandiemenella viatica
CTCTTTTTTGAAACCACTATATTCACCCTGTAATTTCAGTTACCTGAAAAACCCCTATATTTACCCTACAGCCTCTATTTATTACCCCACTATGTGTTACATTGGTTTTTTTTTTAAAAAAAAACTTGTGCTCTGGTAGCCTGAATGCAGGTGATTCTGCAGAATCAGGCCTACAACTTTCCTATGAATACTACCTAGAAGCAACTTCTATTCTTCCCATCTTTTACTCTTTTGCCCTATAGACCTAAATATGCGCAATGTTTTCCCTTTCAAATCAAAACTAAGGCGCTTCACAATTTCTGAAGTGCCCAACACTATCATTCTATTTACCCTATTTCTTTTACAGTTCTTTGCCAACTGAACTTTTCATTTTTATCAGTAATCATCTTTCCTATCTGCCCCTAAAGACTGAGCTCTAATTTAGTCCTTCTTCCTGATCATTTCCTCCACATTTGTTAAATTCTTATACCTAATATAAAGCTGAAAGAACAATGTGAGTGCCTTATTCAGATTGAGATGAAGGTAAAATCAATCATTATTACAACAATAAGAACCTACTTTTTACACAAATAATATCCACTTCTCTCATATAACCTCAAAATGTAAAAGGCGTCTGACCAACTACAAGGTTCCAATTTGGATGCATATGCTGAAAGCCAAGGCTAAGGCTAACATTGATACTATAACACTTTTCAAAGACTTTACCACAACACATCCTGAATACCACACAATAACTATTATAAACAGGTTATACTCTTCCCACTACTGAACATATAATAGTCATTTTAGGGCAGTACAACTATCTTTAGAGAAATTTGGTAACTGTCATCAAATTAATGCTGTAAATACTGTAGCTAATAGTTTTTTGGTGATCATATACTTCATTCAATTGCCACATAAAAACACTGAAAATTTCAAAAATATGCTGAGGGAGACAATGAAGATTATGTTTACAAGCAGTATCCATCTCCTCCCCCCTCATCCTCATCTTCAGATAAGCACTTTGAAAAATTAAGAAATTTGGACATTCTATGAGTTGAATGAATGGAAATCCAAAATCACTACTGAGTGGAGGAGGAAAAAATATAAAGAAAAGATCAAGTCTATTATAATAATTTAATTCCAGGGTTATGAGTTGTAATCACAGAAACTTTACTTCAAATTCTCCATCTTTTTGTGAATCAGTGAGACAAAAATCATCATAAAAGAAGCAAATAATAGCTGGTTGACAACACAAATTCTTCCTCAGTATGGTGAAAAATTTCTACACTAGAGACAATTTTGATGGTTTCATTCAGTTGTTATATTATAAACTCTTAATGCATCCCATTTGCTCTTAATGTCCATGCAGGGAAGCACTTTTGCAGCACTTAGAAAAAAAAATGTTTTGGTTGGTTCTGTCTTAACAAGGTAACAACTAATTTAAGAATTCAAATTTATTATTAATCTTAAAGTAATAATGTTAGCTGGAGTGATTTTTAATAAGTTTTACAGCTGCTATTCATGTTGATTTAATTAAAAATACCAATCAGGGAGGAGAGTATATTATGGGAAAAGATACACATTGATGAGAGCCAAATCTGAGAAATAGGGTGGATGTCCCAGTAACTATTATTCAGACAATGATTTCCCCACTTCCAAAACACTTATGTAATCTGCTGCATGATCCTGATGCAAAATGAGAATTTACATTAACAAATTGGGTCTTTTCTTTTTCCTTTTTGTTTCAGCCATCTATGGATTATGATTACACAACTTAACTTCCTCTTCTGAGTTTCCTTCCTCCGTCGTCAGTACTCTTTCATTCTCGGCTCTTAGATCTTTATTATTAGCTTCTACTACATTAAAATGATTGTTACAGAATTCTGAAATTATTGTATTACTTTTTTTGATAGTTAAACAATTTCTGATAATCATCCAAAACTCCGAGGCAATAACCAGTCTTGCTGATGGAATAAACATGATTCATGTGGCGGGTTGGGATGTGACCACATCTTTCCCCCTGCCATATGTCTCGCCTCCCACATGACTAAGACTAAAGTCGAAATATTGTGCAATTCGTTTGTTTTTGTGTTTTTACGTGTCTCGCCCTCCTGCCTTCATCTGTGGTAAGTGACGGGTAACTGTTTATTTTCCCTATCCTATCTTATTATAAGTAATAATGTGCAAGATTTATCCTCTACAGCTACTTAACAAAAAAAACTTTAGGGTTAAGAAGTAATGAAATCTTAACCTGGACATACTGCAGGATTAAAATTACAGGAAATGTATTCAAAAAATAAAAGTTGAATCTAATAACATTTTTAATCACAACTATGACAGCCAAACGCTTTTCCTCTTCTGTCATATTTTACAATTATTCGTTAAAGGAAAAAGTTCTTAACTAAAAGCCGATTTAAAAGAGAGGTTAAAATTGAATTCACACTTTCACAGTGTTCTTATCTGAATAATACTCCTTTGCAGCTGACAAGACTGACTTTATAGCTGAAATGTTTAATAACAATTACTACTGTACTTCGGCTTATGCCATGACTAATATTAACTGTGTCATAGAAATTATCGCTGGAAATGTAAATGAGCATTTTACCACACTTATAAGCTTATAAGTGATGCTCTAACAATGTATACTTACAGCAATTTAAGTTCTGTGTGCATTCCTTTACTTTAGTTGGCACAAAATTAAATTACAGATTGTCTTCAAAAATGTACACGCACTGTGAACATTGAAAACACAAATAAAAATATAACTTATGGAATGCTTCAGTTATTTGCAAAACGCAGTGTGCAATAAGAACAGGCTAAACTAAAGTAGTGCTGCTTATCAATATTGCATGTGCTCAGATCAAGGATTTTTTTTTCTGTCTCTTAACAGCGTGTCACAAAACTTACACGTAGGTATTCTTAACTATCTTCTGTGATGGCTAACAATAAGAGAAGGAATAGTGTAAATGAGTTTCAAAAGAATGCAGTTGAGTTTAAGTTTCCCTTTCTGCAATAAACGATTGATAGCACGAAGCATCCCATAAATAATCAGAAAATGTCCTTTATCTAAAACAATCCCTTTTCTACGATTCTGCTACACACAACATGAAACTAGGGAATCCGTTTTATCAGCAGTCAGCACCCAAGAACTTGTTCCAGCAGATAAAAGAAGAATATAAGTGAAACAATTCCTGATAACGCAGTTCAACATGAATTAAATTTGGGTTAATAAATTGATATAAAGTTCCCGACTCAAACATCAGTGACCTAAAGTGTATTTGAAAATTATGCATTATTTGATATATTTTACCTGCATTTTTAAAATTTTGAAGTGTCTTCAAATATTCTTAATAAATAACTTTAATAAATGTAAGACCAAAGGGTTTCGTGGTACTGTGTATCTATATTCCAGCTTTCCTGTTTACCTATTAATGAAACAAAAATTATCTAAACAATTTACACTTATCTGTATTTGAAAATGTACACCACTCCATGGAATGCAACACAGTGTTGACAATAATCCATAGTGAATATGGCATGAAGACTAACTCAGCATGACTGGGAAACAGGTACAGAAACAACCAGTATAAAGGTCAATAGCCTTCTTCTTATCATTCAAGGATTAGGCTTGTTCTGACTTCAGGGACTATTCCCATCTCTTCCTTGGTCTGCCTATATTACTTCTGTCTTTTGGTATACATTGGTTTACTAGTTTTGATAATCATGCACCATCCATTTTAAACAGACGCTCTCTCCAGTTATACCTAAGTTTCCCTATCTTGTCATTCATACCATATTTTTTCAACTCCTCTCTTACCGTCTCATTTATTATTAGATCTAGCCTTTTACAGATCTTGGGAACTTCATCTTCACTACTAGCATGTGGCTTTTATCTCTTCTATTCATAACACATGACTCACTACCATGTAGAAGAATATAAACTGCCATCATTTTAAAGAATTTAATTTTTTTATATCTGCACGTCCTATTTCCTACAGTTTCCACACATCACCCGATAACATGTTCACTTTATTATCAATACCTTTTCTTACACTGTATCTGATGTCACAACCAAAGTGGTTATAGTGTGAAACTTATTCAGCCAGGAAGCCATTTATAACTATTTTTGCTCTAATAGGGCCCAGACTACAAAAAGCTAAAATTTTTATTTTGTTTTTGGGTATCTTCCCATTCAAATGCTCTGAATATATTTGTGATTTGTGGAGGACTATTTGCAATCCATTTTCAGTAACCTCTATTACCAGTATGTCATCAGCAACTTGTTGTAAGTCTACACCCCTTGTTGGATATTCATACTGCCACATATTAATGGCATTGACCAGACATATGTTAAGAAGTGTTGAGTAAAGACTACACCCCTGTCTTACATCTTCGTTAATTGTTAACATTTACTGTTCTTTTCTTTTTTCAAGATTTGTATTAAGGTACAAACAATTTACTGATCTATAATATTTTTTGGATATCCATTCCTTTTAAGGATTTCTCACAACAATTTTCTATCTACTTTGTTAAAAGCCTTCTCGAAGTCCACAAAGGAAATGTACATTGGTAGGTTATATTTGCTTCTCTTCTCTATAATTCTATTAATAATATGTATATTATATGAACATGAATGTCTTAACCTAAATCCATTTGGAAAGTCTTGCAGTTTTGTTTCTGCAATTGGTCACAATCTAGCATTAATTATCTTGGCAGATACCCTGCATTCAAAATACAGGGTGATTCAAAATGATTGTTGGGGTTTCATGAATTTTTTACCGGCTGTGTATTATCTTTACATGGATGAATAGAGGCTTTTTGCATTCTAGATTTTCACGTGTGTCAGTCACCGTTGTCCAACGGCACTTTCGGAAAAAAATTTATGAAGGATACACCTTTAGACAATTCCATTTGGAGGTGGTATGCACAGTTTGTAGAGAAGGGCTGCTTATGCAAAGGGAAAAGCAATGGGCGTCCTTCTGTGTCAGAAGTCGACGTGAACCACGTCAGAGAAGCTTATCAACGTAGCCCGCGGAAATCAACAAGAAGAGGCAGCAGAGAACTGAACATTCCGCAAACCACAGTTTGGCGCGTGCTACGAAAATGCCTAAAAATGAAAGCCTATCGCCTAGGGCTGCTTCAGGCTTTAACACCTGACGACCATTGCAAACGTCTCACATTTTGCAACATTATGCAAGAAAAAAATGGAAGAAGATGGATTTTGTGAAAACCCCATTTTTAGTGATGAAGCGAACTTTCACTTGTGCGGGAAAGTTAACAAGCATAATGTGCGGAATTTGGGGACAGAAAATCCCAGTGCTTTTATTGAACACCAGCGTGATTCTCCAAAAGTGGGTATGTTCGCTGCTGTTTCCAAGGCAATAGTGTACAGCCCGTTCTTCTTCAATGAACAGACAGTAACAAGACTAACTTACCTCGATATTGTCTCTGAGTGGTTGCTGCCTCAGCTGAAAGAGGTGGATGGTTTCATATTCCAATAAGATGGTGCTCCACCTCATTTCCATCGGGAGGTCAGAACATTTCTCAACAAACAATTGCCGCAGTGATGGATAGGACGTGGAGCCGACAGTGACCAAATGCTCATGGCTTGGCCACCAGATTTAACCCCATGTGATTTTTTTCTGTGGGGTTACATCAACGGTCAAGTTTATCTTCCTTCTCTACCTGCGACTATCCCACAACTGAGAGAACGGATCAGGGCCGCCTTTCTAAACATTTCTGATGACATTCTGCGTCGCGTGTGGAATGAAATGGACTATTGCATAGATGTGTGCAGAGTGACACAGGGCGCACATATTGAACATTTGCAAAGGATGTAAAAAAAAACTAGACGAGTTTCTTTACACAACAAAATAAGATTCAAATTCGTATCTCAATTATGCTAAGTGTAGGAATTTTTTGAAACCCCGACAATCATTTTGAATCACCCTGTATATATTCCTCTGTACTTGTTTCCATCGGTTCTATCTCCCTTCTTGAAAATAGAGACTAAAGGTAATTTTGCAGCTACTTCTTTCGACCCAACTGCTTTTCTGTTTTGTTTGAAACTTAATTTAATTCATCTATCATTATGCGATCTAGTCTTTCTATTTCTGTATTTGGGTCTTCTTGTATAATCACTTTGTTACTAAACCAGAGGCTTTTGTAGTGTTTTATCCATTCTTGTAGTTCTATTATGTTGGTATGTGCGGTGTCTTTTACTGTTCTGTTCAAATTCCGTAATGGTTTAAAGGAAATGTCCATCCATAAACATAATTTTCTATCCAACTGGCAAATTTATCCCAGTTTTCTATATATGCTTTTCTTACAAAGGATCTTTTTTCATTCCTTTTTGCTTATAATTTTCTCTTCCCTCATCCTTACCATTCCGTGTAAATGCCAAATTCGATTACTTCTTTTATTTCTTCTACCATATTTTAAGATCTTTCCCGTTTCTGCTAATACGTCGTATGTCAGCCGCTATTCTAGTGACACATTTTTTGTGTTATGCCATTCTGTGTCTATATCTACTTCCGTTGAGTTTCTCTAATAAACAATCGGCCAGTCCTCTTTGGTACTGATCTTTGATATTGTCTTCCTGCAACAGGCTAAGCTTAAACTTTTCAGAAGGTTTACTTTCTTTCTGTTTTCTGCAAGTTTTCATATATCTTGTCCAGATTACTAATTTTCTTATTAGAAGAAAGAGGACTGCAGACATGTCAGTACCTTTCAAAATGCTAATGTCCTACACCATCTATTTTGTTCTATGCTTCACTATAACAAATCAATCGAGGATCTCATTCCTATGACTATCCACGTATAATTATTTAGATTTTTTTAGAAGAATCTGTAATTTACTGTAGTTACAAAATTCTCTCAATATAATCCCATTCTTGTTAAGTTGATCCTCTCCAAAACTTTCAACCACATTTTCAACTTCCTGATTGCCTACTCTGGCACTAAGATCTCCTTCTAAAATTAGATAGTCCAATTTTAGTCTAGTCAATCTCCATCAGTAGGGTATGGTAGAATTCTTCTGTGTCACTCTCTCTTCTTTATTCCAGTGCATACAAGGTTGTTCAATAAGTTTAGTCATTTGATAGGAGATGGCGCTCGTAGCTTTATCGTTTTATTTTTCTGAAGTTGGTACTACTTTTTTTTTATGAACACGTGTGAAGTTTCATGTAGATCTGGTAACTTATCTGTATATTTAAAGCTGTTCAAAGTTGACGTACCACAGTATATTGGTATAATGGAAAAAAATGAATATCATGCAGTAGTAAAATTCTTATTTTTGGTAGGTGTAGCACCAAAACAAATTCATGAATGATTGTTAAAAGTGAATAACGACTCTTCCCCCTCAATTAGAACAGTAAAGCATGGGTTGCTGAATTCAAATGTGGTCGTATGAGTTCTAAAGATGATCCACATGAAGGACGCCCAAAAAGTGCATCAACAACAGAAATCTTAGCAAAAATACAGGATATGGTTTTTGAAGATCATCGATTAACAGAGAGAGATTTAGTACAAGCTCTGAGAATATCATTAGGCATTGTGAGTAATATTTTGGCTGAAATTTTGGGTTTCAAAAAGTGTGTGCAAATTGAGTACCACATTCGCTAACAATGGAACAAAAACACATTTGAATGTGACTTTCTCAGCAACATTTGGAGCATTTTAGAAAGGATAAAAAGGATGCTGTGCATCGTTTCAACACTATGGATGAGACTTCGGTCTATCACCATGATCCTGAATCAAAACAAGAGGCTAAGGAGTAGTGTGAACCCAGAACTTCAGCTCCAAAGCGACTTGGGGTCCAGAAATAGGCCAAGAAGATGTTAGCATCAGTTTTTTGGGCAGCAAAAGGAATTTTATTCATGTATTAACTCCAAACTGATAAAACAATAAACTCAGATTATTATTGTAACCTTTTGGACCAGCTGTATATAAAAATTCGTGAGAAAAGACCTGCTTTACAGAAAAAAAATAACTTTTATCAAGACAATGTACCCTCTCACACTGCTCAAAAAACATTGTGAAAATCAGCGAATTAAAGTACGAATTGGTGCCACATCCACCCTATTCACCAGTTGGCTCCCTCTAACTTCTGGTTGCTCCAACATCTAAAAAAATTCATGCACGGAAAACAATTTTCATTGAACGAAGAGGTAATAGAAGCCATGGAAGCCTACAGTCTTCTGGATTATCACTTCAGGGATGGAGTGCATAAATTAGAAGATAACTGGAACAAGAGTATTGAAGTTCAGGGATATTATATTGAATAATAAAATGAATTTCAAACAACAGAATCGTGTTTTTCTTACCGAACAACAAAACTTATTGATCAACCTTGTATAACCTAATTAATGTAAGATATCTTCTTGGGATCTTAAATCATGCACTAACTAACCATTCATTTAAATACTTGTACGATACAAGACAAATCTTTCACTACAGGCCCTATAGTAATACCACCCCTGCAGATGCCCCCTTTTATTGTTTGACTCTCCTGTAAATTAGTAGGTCAATAGAGTGTCATGAATTTAGTCATGTTACTCATGGCAAGATTGAAATAGTCCCCCCCCCCCTTTTCCCGCTCATGACAATAGTTGTAGTGTGAGACTTTTTCTTCCATTGGTTTGGAATCAGGGTTGAGAACTGGATTCCTGAAATGCCTAAGGGTTGTGATATTTTGAATAAATGGAAGTTCTAGAATAATGGAGATCTAGAATTCTTTATTACCTTCACTATAATGATATTAAGGAAAAGGGAAACAGTTTTTAGGCAATATAAATAACAAAGGATAGGAAAAATGACACCACTCACCAAACTTGAAGACTGTGACGAGTGACAATCGCAGGCCTCAACTTTGGTGAGTGATAAGTCATTTTCCATATCCTTTGTTAATTCAATTACCTTCAACAAAAGTTTTGACAATAATGACAAAAAACCAAAGAAGAAGTAAATCACCACAGTAAAGATATTTTCTCTGATAAAATTCCTCTATAATTATTAGTTAAGATGGATGTGAACTATATTTGGATAAAAACTTTGTTTTAAACAATTTTTTGATGTATCTCAGCTGTTACACTTCATTGATTTACAAATATCAGACTTTTACTAATAGAACCATATTTTTCTATGATAATTATGAGAAATGAAAATATGGACTGCAGCTACAATTATATATAACATGGACACTCCAAAATGCTATGAACATTATTACAAATAACAAAACTGGTTTTATATAGTAGCAAAAAAAGAAATTTATGTGAGAATGACGAATGATAAAACCAAAAGAATTGTTTCAGAAATACTCAACTGAACTTTAAGAGTTTGGTAAAGAAAGCAGCAATTTCAGAAACTCTGTTAACTCTTTCGATGAGATAACTGGCTACTGTTGTAATGGTTAGCATACATCACAAACCTGAATATAAGCAAGAGTAGCAATTATGGGTTTTGATGTCTACCTGAGGCAATATTTGAATGATCCAAGAACTTTTGCAGGGACATATAACTGAAACATGTACTTTTTTAAATGAATTGAATTTAAATAGAACTTTAGTAGTACCACATTAAAAAGTGCATTAAATTAGGTGTAAACATTGGGAATGAATTATTAGAAACAGAGGTACTTTACTAAATCTTTAAAAATGTTTTATTTATTCTAAAATGGGGAAAAACAAATTGTCAGCAACAGTGTAGATTGAGTTCCTGGCTAATCAAAATTTATTTCATGGACAGAAAAAATAATTTTAGGAGAAATATTTAATATGCTGTTTTTATTTGTAATATTGCTTGTCAATACTGGACACAGCAAAATCCTTCATATACACTAGTCCTAGACAAAAATATTTAAATTCATGATTTTACTAAAAGGGGGAACTTGTGTTTGCGAGGACATGAGTTTGAATCCAGCCATCAAGATTTTGGTTTTCCTTGGTTTCCTAAATCATTCGAGGCAAATGGTGGGATGATTACTTCAAAATGCTGTCACCAATTTCTTTCCCATTTGTTGCCTCTTTTCCTGCTTCTGATGGCGTGGTACAGGTTTTGTGCTTTTGAATGCGAGATCAATGTATACTTCATTTGAAAACAATGTAATGAAAAATTTTACAGTAAAACATCTCGATAAAGAAAGCAAATGCTAAAATTTTGTATAACTTAAATCTCCAAAAACATAAATCTTTCTAAGAAAATAGATGAAAATATTCTAAACAGATAATAAAAACACAAAGCTTCCAGAAGTCTCAATATAATTATTATACTTTTGCTACAGCATTTCATATAGAGAAATCAAAGCAGGGCTGAAGATTGTGATCATAATCTGTTGAATATGAGGGTGGTCTGAAAAGTTTCCGACCTCAACGTGAAGATGGTAGCACTCGTAAATAAAAGCTACTGAATTTCGTTGTTTATCTGCTTACAGTTACTCACCAAAGTTTCAGCCATTTTGCAGTTGTTATGTAACAGTCGTTTGAGTGAGTTGATGTGAGTGTTTTTGTGAAAATGGACAAAATCGAGTATTGAGCTGTCATTAAATATTTGTTTTTGAAAGGCAATACGCCTACGCAAATCAAAGATGAGTTGGATTCTGTGTATGGGGGACTGCACCATCGCTTACCACAGTGAAATTTTGGACAGCTGAATTTAAACGTGGCCGTAAGAGCTTGGGAGCTGATGAATGATCGGGACGCCAAAACACTGCAATACTGACGAAAACATCGCCAAAGTTCACCAATTGATGCTAGACGACTGACAAATTAAAGTGAGAGAGATAGCAGAGGTTATGAACATTTCAAAAGAACATGTTTGTTTACTATTAAATCAACAGTTAGGTATGAGAAATCTGTCCACACGTTGGTGCCGTGTTGCTCACATTAGACTAAAAAGTATTCGAATGAACATTTCCAATGCTCTTTTGGCACAGTTTAGGCACAATAAATCCAAGTTTTGGCGCCGATTAATCACTGTAGAGGAAACCCGGATACCATTATACGCCTGAAACAAAAATACAGTCAAACAGTGGACTGCAAAGGGGGAACCAGTTCCAAAAAAAGCAAAAACTGTTTTTTTTTCGGCTGGGAAGGTGCTGGCGACTGTTTTTTGGGATAGTCATGGAGTTATTTTGATCGAATACCTTCAAAAAAAGAAAAAATCATTACAGGAGCATATTACGCATCATTACTTGACAAGCTGTAGGCAGAACTTGCGGAAAAAAGGCCACATTTGCAGAAAAAGAAAATCCTGTTTCACCAAGACACACCTCAGCAGTTGCCGTGGCGAAAATTCACGAATTACAGTTTGAACTGCTTGACCATCCGCCTTACTCACCAGATCTAGCCCCAAGTGACTTCTTTTTGTTCCCTCATCGAAAAATTGCACTCGGAGCACAGAGATTTTCGTCAAATGAAGAGGCAATCACCTTCGTGAACAATTATTTTGCAGAGAAAAATGCCAAGTACTATTTGGACAGGTTACAGAGATGGGAGCATCGCTGGGAGATGTGTGTAGCGTTACAAGGAGACTATGTTGAAAAATAAAATAAAATAAAAAGTCTTGTATCTTTGTTAGGTAGGAAACTTTTCAGACCACCCTCGTACATCCTGTCATATTTATTCTAAAATTTTGACAATGCAGAATAGTATCCTTAAGTCCCATGAGAACTATGCTCTGGGAGCTTAACTTCCTGGCAGGGTTTTCCTACTCACACAGTAGAGGATAAACTCATAACGGCAGACAGCACAGGGCAGAAGAAGTCAAGAGTGGTGGAATCAGTGTTGCCAACCCTGAAGTCTAGTTGATGGTAGAATTTAGAAAAAATTATGGTAGATTTTCCGAAATTATGTTGTAATTTATAATTAAAATATGGTAAAATTACAGCAAAAGGTAAAGGCCACAATTTGAAAAAAAAAAAAAAAATATATTTTTAATCTGAATCAGATAGTACAATTGTAATATCATCATTTTTATAGATATCAATATTATGTTTTTGTATAATAGCGTTAGTAGGTTTAAAATCGATGCAGTTTTTCCCATGTCGCTGTATAGACTGCTGCGAAAAAAGATTTCCCTAAGGGATTTTGTTATGAGTTTATTGCCCTATTTTTGTTTTAATGTTATTAACTTTACTGAACAATAATTCGTACCCAGCATTCAAGTGTGGTAAGATCTAATTGCCAACATAAATTTCGACAAGTGCTTAAAATAAGCATTGCTATCACAATGTTCTTTGTTCAGCAACAATTCTTCCCAAATCTTCTGCTTTTAACGCTTTCTCCTCGATGGTGTTGGTGTTAGGAATATCACTCACTTTCTTTTCAAATTCAAAATGTCAACTAAGAATACTAACAAACTTAATTCAAAAGTTCTTAGTATTTGTCTACAATCAAATATGCCAATTACCTATCAAACTTGTTCGCGTAATATCTCAAAGCTCAAATTGGGGAATTCTTAAAAATTAAATGTGTATAAGGGGAAAAAATAGTGTTTTCAACAGAATAAAAAATAAATACACAAATAAAACTAAGGATGCATTATCATCAGTCGATAAACTCTTGAAATTGAAGAATATATCACAATTACCTAAAAATTACGATTCCTTAAATTACGTTGTTTTTTACTACCGTAGTTATAACTCTTTGGTAGGTGGTAAGATCTATGCTGAATACGGTGTTTTTACCGAAATTACGGTGTAATTGACAACACTGGGTGGAATCAGCCCCCCTGAAATGTTAAAAGGTTTTATACCTGTGGAATGGGAATGTCCTAAGTGTTATGGAATAAAGGAAATCGTAATCAAGGAACCATCTCACTAATGGGTATGCCGCATATGGCAGACAAAGGAGGAAAGGTAAGTACTGATAAAAGACTACACCCTGCCATCTTTGCAACAACAAAAAAGTAAACAATGAATAATTAGTTGGAAGAAAAAGAATACAGATACTCACTATCAAATTGTGATTTTCATCATATTTTATTGTTTCATGATCCAATTTCCTGCCTAGTGATAAAGGATTTCTGTGTAATTACACTTAATAGAAAGGATAATAGATAAGCGGTAAGATACTGGCAAGTGAAATGCCAGAAGCAGAACTGAAACAATGGGAATAAAGATGATAACAAATGAGAAAGTTAGGGAAACAATGGAGGAAGAACCCAGATAGGAAATGGTAAGAGATAACAAGTTCCAAATGATAGGGACACACCTAGGCCAATGGGAAGGAAAGAATACTAAGAAATATGCTTGTAATGCAGATGGAAGGCAAATGACACTGTGGAACTAATGGACAGATGATTTAAAAAGAGGACACAGAGAGAGTTTGACCAAAACACTGATAGAAGAGTAGATGGTGGTGATGATATGGCTAGAAGTCTCTGCAAAACAACACTGTCATGAGAATATAGCTTGGGTATTCCACGAGTCTCCAAAATGTTTGATCTTCGGAGTATTATCACTTACTAGATCAGCGGTTCCCCAGTGGGTTGCGGCATGTGTTTTGGTGGGGTCGCGGAACAACCGAGGATTTTGCCACAAAAAATATATCTTTTATTTCATCAGTTTAAACAATATAACATGATATTTTACAAGTGCAATAATCATTAAAGCTATTAGCTTAAATTAAAAACTTTGTGAGAAAAAAAGGTTTCTTAAAACAGTCAGCTGGTATTAAGCCATCACTTCGTTGTGAGATATAGCAGCGGCAGCAATCGCGCAATCATTATGGCAACCTCTGAACATTCCCTCTCCCGCCCTGCTCCTGAGCGGAGATGCATGTACATACCACCTGCAATTTTACTTCTCTCATTGTGATTTTCTTGTTTATTCTTGAATCGAAATCAATGTCTTTGATCAAAACAGTGTTTCCCTGCTTGTGTGAGGGAGTTATTGTTTTGATTGAGAGTAGATTTAATGTGATTATGAAAAGTTGGTTGAGGACTGGACCGTGGCCATAAAAGAGAGTAACCAAATGGTGATGAAACTTCAACTTCCACGGCTAGTAATAAGAAGCTGGAAAATGTTACTGAACCACAACCAAGTATTTGTAATTACAATGCAGGCAGCGCAAAAAAAAAAACAAAAGACGTATCTGCGAAAGTATAACCCAGATTATTTGAAATACGGGTTTGTGTTTTCAGGTACTGAAGAGGAGCCAATACCTCAGTCAGTGATTTGTTGTGAAAAATTTGGTCCAATGAAAGCATGAAGCCATCAAAACTTGAAAGACATTTGACGAACAGACATCCTGAGTACACAGAATTCTTTAAAAATAAAAAATAAAACGACATTATCTTTCGATCAAATCTACAATGGGAAAAGTTAGTGTCAGGGTCAACAAAACAAAAAAACTATCATAGCGTCTTACCAATTAGCCTTGTTAGTAGAAAGCAGTGAGCTGCTCACACAGAAGGTGAGGAACTTATTTTACCTGCAGCAAAAATAATATCTAATACTTCGTTTGATGGAAAAATGTCAAAAAGAATAAGTGAAATCCTTTATCAAAAATTACTGTAAAAAGGAGAATCGATGAAGTGTCTAATTGGATCGAGGGGACAATGATTTCAACTCTGAAGCAAAGTGATTATTTTGCACTATAAATTGATGAAAGCACAGATGTTGCTGGTCAGACAAATTTATTAGTTTTTGTTCTGTTTTGAGCTCAACAATTCTGTGGAAGAGGAAATGTTGTTTTGCAAGTCCTAGCCTACAGAAGTGCAGGGGAGTAAATTTTTTAATGTATTGACACTTTTTTTTTTAAGGAAAATTAAATTGTTTGGTAATAATGTGTAGGTTTGACAACAAATGGTTCCTGTGCTATGTCCGGGATTTATTCAGGTTTAGTTTTCAAAGTTAAGTCAGTGGCCCCTTTAGGGCAATGGAGTCATTGCTACCTTCATCGAGAGGCTCTGGCAGTTAAAGGTTTGGATGAGCGCCTAAAGAAAATTCTGGCCGATGCTGTGAAAATTGTTAACTTATCACAGCACAGCCTAAAAATTGAAGACTGGTTGGAGTGTTGTGTGACAAAATGGGAAGGGAACACAAACAACTTCTTCACTGTGAAGTTCGATGGCTGTCGAGAGGTAGTGTCGAGATTATTTGAACTTCGTGACGAATTAAGAATGTTTTTATTGGAGCAAGAAAGTGACCATAAATCCATAAGATACTTTACTGAATGTGTTTGTAATGAGAACTGGCTAAAACTTTTGCTTATTTGGCTGATATTTTCAATGCACTCAATGTAATGAACCTGACAATACAAGGAAGGATATCCACAGGTTTTATGGCCAGGACAAAGTAGATGCAATGATTAAAAAACTCGAATGATGGACCTGCAAAGTAATTTCGATGCATTTCCTGTCTTGCACGACTTCCTTGAATCAAACGAAATAAAAGTCAACAAGGAACTGCAAATGCACCTTGAAACCTTAGAGTCTGCCCTCAGGTAATTATTTTTTTTAGTAAATTATAAGTAAGTTGTAGGCCTCATTTATTTTCAAATAGTATTTCTTTTTTATTTCAAGTACCCGTAAGGATTTTAAATTTTGTTATTGGTTAAAAAGTGAAATGTGTTTTATTTGTTTACAAATATTATTTTAGGAGATACTTTCATAAAATTGACAATGTTTACTTTTGGATAAGAAATATTTTTGAAGAGGGATATTTGAAAGGTCCAAAACTATCAATAGCTGAAGAAAACTCACTAATAGGGCTATCTTGCAATACTTCTTTAAAGACAATTTTCAAGGAAAAATCCTTATTTACATCTGGACGAATGTACGAGCAGAGTATCCAGAAATCTCTAAATTAGTTGTGAAGATCTTGATACCGTTCAACAAGACATACTTGTGTGAACGAGCTTTTTTACTTTATTATTTTTGAAAAACAAATACAGTGACTTAAAATTAACAATTTTTAACCCTGATATCAATGCCCTCATCAGTAAACACCAGTGCCAGAAATCTCACCAATTGTAAAGTTGTGTTTTATAATAATTAAATGTATTTTTCATTATCTTTGCAATAAAGCAGGAGGCGGCAAAGCATCACCTCATATAGTTGAAGGCTGAAATTCCAGGATTAGTTAAAACTCGATTTGCAAATTAAAATGCCACTGATGTGCCAAGTTATATCTTGGTGGAAAACACCTACAAATCCCATTTTAGTGGTTGACTGGTAAGTTTACTATTTTGTTTTCCTGCTCCCAGTCTTCCACATTTACATACATTTGGGTGCAGTAAAACACAATGATAACCTACCAATCAGCCACTAAAAATCGGGTCTGCAGGTGATCTCTACCAAAAACAACTTGGCAGACCAGTTACATTTTAATATGCTGATTGGGTTACTTCTAACTGTCGAATTTCAGCAGTCAACTTGATGAGGTGATGGTCTGTACAGCCGCCTCCTGGTCAATAATATGTTTGTTGTTTTATGCACTATCAATTGTTTTTGTTGATAGTATTTTTTTTTTTTTTTTTTTTAGGATAGATTAGTCAATAGCATATCGAGGTTATACAACAGTTTCCATTCTTATATTAGATAGACTCTCATATTAGGTTTTCACGATAAATTTTTTTACTTAAAAGTGTGTTGTGTACCAATTAAGGTTTGGAACCGCTGCACTAGATCTAATATCATGGGACACTATGGTTGGCTGATGGCATCACTGACTTTTGGGTATTTTCTTATTGGACGAAAACTCAGCTGGAGGAAGAGGCCAGCCCAATACACTGATTAATTCAATTAATTAATTGAAGTTGCAGTTAATTAGCAGTCAGCTCTCCATGCGCTTGCAATCTTTGGATGTTAGCAGAATATAGTGAGTTAAGCAAACAGTTACTTTACAAAAATCACTGCAACTGCAATGCTTCAATCAAAATTCTACAGGTAAGAAAAGAGAATCTTACAGGGACCATGAACAAAGCTCCAAATGGACACAAGTTGATGTTGGGTACCATCAACAAGTGATCTGAAGTTAATTATATGGGAAAAGTACATAAAACATAATAACAGGAGATAAAATGTGTTTCCTAACAAGTACTTGAATACTTAACAACTATGGCACAGTAAGAAATGCCGTGAGGCAATATTAATATGAAAAAGAAGATAATTTGTTAATAAAGAAGGATAGGGACAGTAAACCCATCACTCAACACAGACAAAAGGTAGAAGGCTGCAGCATACACAAACATTACAATATTTCTGTAAAACCCTTAGTAATGTTAGAGCTGAGACATATAGCAACAGGATCACATATATACATATCAAGTCCTACCACAGGACACATGAAAGCTAAAGTAGACTAATCAATGCAGATCTCCTTCCTTCACCTTTGAATTCTAGACTTTATATATGGAAACCAACTAGGACAGAAGGCTAAGCAGATTTTACAGACAAACTTACCCAATTGGGACCACCCTAGCTATTAAGATGTTTAATCTGTTAATCGAAGAATTCAAGATATTACAAAAATGTTTTCAATAAAAATGGAAACAGATAATACCATGATAACAACAAGAACAAAAAACAGAATTCCCAATAATGTTGCAATTAATGTAATTTGATAAAGGAGATGTCACAAAAGTACATAATTAAAGGATTATATTAATCTCCCATCTGTACCAAGTACATTGTTAACCATTTCAGACAAAGCAATGTCTCTCTTTTAGAATGAACCTTCAACAATTTGAAAGTCAAAAAATACCAAATGCAAATCTATTAGATCAAAAGTGGTGCAAGGAATTACTTGAAAGAGTACACTGATACCTCAAGGGTGTCGGTCCTCAATTAAAGCTCTCCCAAAAGTAAACCACATTGTGAGATTGAGAGGTTGTGGCAAATAAGTACCTGAACTCGAAAATCTAAACATAATGAATCTCATTGTATTTTATGTTCATAATGAAACTGCAACAAAGATGGCATACCTGTTTAACTTAAAAACAAATAGTAGTTAAATATAATTTTTTTAACAACCAGACAATATCAGATAACTATGTATGTTCTCACAGCGGCAATGCTGCGTAAAAACTTCTCGGGTTTCAAGCTGCATCAAAATTGAGTCATCTGGCAACGTTTCAGAAGCTTGCACTGCATCTATTGTCAAGCCCCACTTAACATCACTGAAGTCTGTCACATGGTAGTCAATTATATAGGGCCAGCAGTCGGGAGTGGAGGGGAAAGAGCGTGGAGGGGCAGTCTAGTTGGGCCCTGCTCGCTTGGTGATGCCATGATCGGGTCACTTCTATGCCCTGATATGGCTCGATCCTGTGTTGCTTGTAATAATCCAATTACTGGCTTCCATGTTTGGCTTAAATTGAGGCCCTGATCACAGTTAATAACATTACTATTAAACCTAATCTCAATCGCATTTTTCACAACACTGTCCCAAAAGTTATTTGCATAACAAAGTCGTATCGTTTAGTCCAAGGCTGCTCAACCCCAGGCCCGCGGGCCATAATGTGCCCCGCGGACGAATTTTAAATGGCCCGCGTGAGCAAGTTTGAAAAATCCCACCTAGTTGAAAATCTGTTCTGAAGACCAAATGATGCGCCTGGTCACGCGATTGGCTCTGCTGCTCGCAAGGTCAAACACCAGCAGTGTCACAGTCCCTTTGTACTTCAAGAACCAGATTTTAATTAATTTAGCCAATGAAAATATTGACATTACCCACATACTCAAAGATTTGAAAGATAAGCCCAATATTGTTATCCTCAATTGTTCTAAGTAAGAATTTAAAATTAGGTGCTTATTACAGTCGTTTCAGAGCAGATTCCAGAATTTTGAAAGTAAAAAACAAAATATAATTTTGTTTTGTGAATCCTTTCGTAATGTGTTTGACTGAAATAATCAGTTATCCTGCCAATATTCAGTTGGAACTCACTGAATTGCAAAATCACTCTGCGCTAAAAATAAATTTTTGCAGAAACATTTCTTTCAAAATTCTTTAGAAGCTTTTGCAGATTTCTGGAAACTGGTACCAAATAGAAGTAACTGACCTGGCCTTTCATATCTTAAGAATTTTTTGATCAACATAAGTTTGCGAAAAGATTTTTTCAGATCTTAACTATGCAAAAAATAAATACCGCGCATCTGTAACTGACCAACATATTTCTGACTTCTTGTTACTATCAACATCTGATCTGATGCCTAAAATAGGAAAATTATTAAAACAGAAACAATGCCAGAAATCACATTGAATGTACCAATTACCTTAGGTTTTTTTTTTTTTTAACATAGAATTTTGATTCTTCATTTGGCAGAAGATGATTTATTGTATTATTAAAATAAATGACAATTAAATTTCAGAATATTGGATTTTTTTTTGTTGCACAAGACTTTTAAACTCATTGTTTATTAAAAGAAACAAAAATGGGAACTATGGCCCGCCACACATTTTTGGATCGTCCATTTGGCCCGACTGTTAAAAGGGTTGAGCAGCCTTGGTTTAGTCGAAGCCATTGATAATGGGCACGAGCCATGCTTCGACAAAACGATACGCCTTTGTTATGCAAATAACTTTTGGGACAGTGTTGTGACAGAGGCAATTGAGATTAGGATTAGTAACAATGTTATTAACTGTGATCAGGGCCTCAATTTAAGCCAAACATGGAAGCATTATTACAAGCAACACAGGATCGAGCCATATCAAGGCATTGAAGTTATCTGATCATGACGTCACCAAGTGAGCAGAGCCCAACTAGACTGCCCCTCCACGCAATTTCCCGTCCACTCCCGGCTGCCGGCCCTATATAATAGACTACTGTGCAGCAGACTTCAGTGATGTTAAGTGGGGCTTGACAATGGAAGCAGTGCAAGCTTCCGAACGTTGCCAGACGACTCAATTTTGACGCTGCTTGAAACCCGAGAAGTTTTTATACAGACAATATCAATTCTATTTTCAACAACTGATAGAAGACATTTAAGACTCGAGATAAAATTGAAGCACGTTTTCCTTTAATGCTGTTGTATAAACAATATATTTTGCTTCTGGTTTTACATCTCACAGATTTCGAAGTAATTCGAGGCTCAAAACGACTGGGGATAAGGAAGAGAAAGGAATTCTGCAATACCCTTTTGAACGAACCATCCTGGCATTCTGCTGGAGTGATTTGGGGAAACCATGGAAAAACCAAATCTTGATGGCCAGTTAGGGACTAACACCCGTATCCTCCTTAATATGAGGCTTGAGTGATATCGCCCAACCACCATGCTCGGTGTATAAATAGTATAAAAAATATAGTTAGCAGTTCCTATTGTGTCATTACCAACACTGATGCTGACAAACAACTACACAATATTTCGGCATCAGCCTTGTTCACAAATAGAAAAACGGGCCATTAGGCTCGGAACGTGTGTGCAGATGCCGAAATATTGTGTAGTTGTTTGTCAGCATTAGTGTTCCCTCTCATCGGATTCGTCCACTTTGGTATGTGGTGGGTTAATTTCAATTTCTTTTCTTATTTATATCGCCTAGAAGCCGCTTCCATTTTCCTTAGTTGCATCATTACCAACACTGAAACACTTGTTATCACAAAAAAGAAAAAAAAAAGTAACTAATGTGACGTTGCACATCATGGAAAGAAAAAATCAACTAGAATCAATGGAATGGAATTAGTACGTAGCAGAGATTCCTGCAATATTATGTCAAATCATTCATCAAGTTTGGGGGGGAGGGATTTGCAGAATTTTCATTTTTCTCACACAATTTATTCATTAATATTAATTTTATTCCTTTCAAAGTAGACCCCATCACATATAAAACATTTGTTCCATACTTTTTAAAACATTTGAAACACTTCTGGAACAAAATTTTTGGTATGGCTTTTAGCTCATTCATTTTATCATCATAAAGAGAATTTATATGGGGCCAGGTCTGTGAAACAGTTTGAGGTATTCCAATACTGGTGTTATAGATCACAAATTCACAAACAAGCAGAAAGTGCAAGCAGGAGCATTATCTTGGTGCAATAACCACAAATCCAGGAGTATTCTTTGGTTTCCATTATGCAAAAGGGAAATAACTTTCAAGAATTACCCCTTACTGATGGAACTATCTGGAGACAAGAACTCATGGCACAGGAATCAAAGAAAATAATGAGGAAAACCACCCACATTTAATCAAACTCAATGAAGTTTATACAGCCTTGGCTCTTCAGAAAGCTTTCACTGTAATGACTGCATCTTAGTTTAGATGGTACATTCCTAAACTCATGATTCATCACTAGTTCTGGTGATTTTAGTCCCTCTAGATAAATTTAGAAACTCCTGAGCAATTTGCAGTCAGTACTGCTTTTGATAGAATTAAACAATTTTGGAAGAAAATTATAAGTGCACTCTCCGATAGTGACTTGGTCATTCAACACTATCATTTTCTTCACTTTGTGATGTTTTCATCAGTAGTTGATGTGCTAAAGCATCTAGGACACTCCTTATCCTTCAACTCCCTTTGAAACATTTGTACCACTTGTTTTACTCATAGATGAGTAGCCAAAAGCAACATTGAGCATTTCCAATGTGGTGCTACACTTTATTTCATTCTTAAACCAAAATTTAATGTTCCACATGTAAAAAAAATGCTTTGTACCTCCAAACGAGTAAGCTGCTTGCCAGCCAACAATGAAGTAAACATCCATTATGGCTACCAATGAAAAGATAAGTTAGAAGCAAGTCTACCAACAACAAAACTGTGACAACCGGACTTATTCAGTTAGCAAAATTAAAAAATTCTGATCACATACTGACTGGTGACAAGAAACTGGCTAGCTGCTTTAACCCACTAACATAAATGACCTTTTGTCAAATTAAAATAACCTATTGTTGAGAAGTAATTTCTAAAATACAATACGTTTGGAAAAAATCATTAGGTTTTGAGTAAAACAACAAAGTGAATGAATGAAGATTTAAACAGCTTTCAAAATACATCATCAAAACTACTATCAGTGCCGTGAAGAGTTCGCTCCACAAGCTTACAAGGAAAGCGAACGTAAATGCATCAAATTTGCAGTGTTCCTACACTCATAACAACTCCATACAACAATATTCAAACAGATGCAATAGCGTGTAAAATATTTCGTTTTGTTTGATAAAGTAGCCGATTATGAACACAGACTAACAAAATTTTTGAGCCATTGTTACCTTCCTTTGCTAAACTATGTGGGAAAAAAATAACCTGCTACTAGTGCATATAACTTAATTCTGAATGAAACAACAAAGGGATGTCAAATATGTAAATAGAGGCCTCAAAAATGATAATTTATATTTAAAAAATAATGATTACTTCTTTCGCTACAGATGTCAACTGGCTTTTAAATCAAATGAATTTGTCTTTTCTTTATAGTTTGTCAGTTTATAACATTTTAGCATTTATTTTCATGCAATATAACATCAGCTAAAGAACCTAAAAATGATTTAAGAAACAAGTTGTACATCTGTCATTATTTAAGCAATAAATATTTTCAATTTTAAATGGTGGATCATATTCTAAATTATATCTTAATGTCACCATATCGCATGTTGTACAAACAATTTCAGTGTCTTACTAATTTGATGCCAGTCTGATCATTCATGTAATGGTACTGTAAAGCTACAGGAACCACAAAGAACACTGACAAATAGTTACCAAGAGCTCAGTAAATGAAAAGAAAGCAAGAATATAACTGCCAGAAGGCCTATTTATTCTACACAACCTAAGTTTTGTCACAATGAAGTTAGTCACTTCTATAACTACCTGAAATATCATCCGCGTCCCAACCTAATTATAAATGTGTGAACATATTTTCACTGATGGAGACACAAGCCATAGGTAAAATGCAATAAAAAATCGTGTAAGTTAAAAAGAGGGATTATTTTTAACTGAATCTAATAATATTTCTGCGCAGAACAGTTGCTACACCTCAAATAGTTATTGTGTTTTAACATATCATAACCATAATTTATTACGATAGTTAATAGCAAAGCTTAGAAAATCTGTCACCAATGTTTTAAAATAGTCAAATCCCTTGAGGTAAGCTGATAGCCTAAAACAAAATTATTCTTAAATTTCAAACTATACCTGCAATCTGATAAAAAAAAAAGATGGTGGCATAATTCCATGCAATAATAATTCATAACTGAGCACTACTATAAGCAAATCTAATAGCTAATCTAATGTTGAAGATATATATAATAGGTTTTCCAGTTTCAACATTCCAACACAAAATTCAGAGATAATAACACCAATACAACATGAATTTCATACAGCTAAAAAAAGTTACATTCCACAGCAGAGATAAAACTGAGGTCATCAGAAAGTGATGTAAGAAATACCTTGTCATGGTAAGGACATAAGTAGCCATTCTTGCCATCAGGACGAATCCTGCCTTTGGCATGTTGAATGCAGAATGCATTAGTACACATATTGCACCGCTGAACAGTACGTTTATTACATTTGTTACAGTGGTGCCATGGGCAATCCACTTCTCTGAAATTAAATAAACAATGGGATCCAAGTTATATTCATCATTTGCACAGATATCTAAAGCATTTTATGTATAAAATTTATTAAAAAATGACATCTAGATAGGTTAATAAAAACAAAGGTTTAATACAAATGAAACGTTAAAATAAATGACTGAACACTGCTGTATACAAGGACAACAGTATTTCACAAATCTTTTGAAAAAACATAATATAACCAATACATACTGTTCTGTGTCTCTGAAAAGCTGACACAGTCCTTGTGATACAGTTTTGGGCAATTCTTGTGATTGCAATGTATAAGTTCACCAGGATCTCCACAGCTAAAACATGTCTCTTCACCACCAGTTCGGCGCCTCTTCTCCACATGTTTTAACGCACGTAACTTATTCTCATCTTCCACAGGCTGCATCAAAGAAAAATATTTCCAGTACAAATAAAAATATAAGAATCTTACTTATACAATTCCAACTGAAATTAGAGTTTCTCTCTATCTCAGCATAGGATCTTATAAGTGGCTATAAGTCTTGTATTTCAATGCTTTTGCAGAAATACTATTATTACCATTACACCACGATTCACTAAAAGTGAATGGTGGAGGATGCATTGTACCTACCCTAATGTATAATCGTGAGAAGTGAGTTATAGGATATGGCAGAAGGTGGCCATGGGCTATTTTGAAGAACCAACCTGTCATTCGCCTGGAGTGATTTAGGAAAACCATGGAAAACCCAGATCAGGATGACCGGATCAGTTTCTCAAGATCTACTCCTGACTAAGTATTGTCATACAAAGAAGTTTTTTTTTTTTTTTTTTTGCTTACGTCAAGGTCATTAGAGGTGCGAAAGAATCGAGGGCAAGGAATTAGGCCATTATCTTTTGAAGTAATCATCCCGGCATTTGCCTGGACTGATTTGGGGAATTGGGGAAACCATGGAAAACACAAATCTGGATGGCCGGGTGAGGAATCGAACCTGAATCCTCCCAAATGAGAGGCCAGAGCATTAACTGCTCTCCAACCACACTCAGTAAAACTTTCCTATTAGATACGTGGGGGAAAAAATGAGTATAAAAAAAGAACTGGTTCTGCCCAGGAATTCTCCTATTTCTTTGTCATTCCTAGATATGTAGTAGAAAGTGTTTGCTGATATACTGAAATAGGTCTGCCATGAACATTCCAATTAGCTTTTCACGAGAGCAATACCTACAGTTTTCCAGATCTTCCCAAATCCTTCAAAATTGCACTTACACTTTCCTTCCAAATATCCATTGCATTCTCTTCAGTGCCTCTATAACCCCTTAGAGCCTCATGCAGAAGAACAATACAGGGTTAGCCTAAATGATTAATCGCGTTTTAAAATACTGTGTATTGAAAAGTATGTGACCTACACAGACGAGTGATACATGAAAAAATACATAAATTCACCAAGTTTCTGGTACTTACTATAAATGTTCGATGTGTGCAACCTTAGTCACCAGGCACACATCCAAACGGTAATCCAGTCCTGTCCCCAAGTTCAATAGCATGTTTCTATCAATGGCCATCACAGCAGCAGTGATCCGT